>JAOUQU010228574.1:0-13790 GCA_028566735.1 Ammoglanis amapaensis
ACACACACACACACACACACACACACACACACACACACACACACACACACACACACACACACACACACACATAGATACATACATATGATAACTATTATATTAAATTACACAAGTTTCTAGGGTTTGGTGTTAACAATTATTGTGGTTTATTACTTAAAACAGTTGTTAACAAGAGTAGTTTTGTATGTCTAGAATATTTTAGTTTAAGTATAATGACACAGTATTAATAGCATTCAACAAATGAAAAAAAAAAAAAAGCATTTAACTAATTATAAATCTATTATCATCGATTGTTGTGTTACTGAATGTCAATGCATTTGCTATATAAACGAAAGTGTACAAGCTCCTGGCTTTATTTTAATATTCTAATTCAATTATTATTATTTATTTTTCTTATTACGTATTAGTAAATCTTAAACCATTATTTTTAGATGTATTCCAAATGGATAAATGATTAAAAAA
This sequence comes from Ammoglanis amapaensis, assembly GCA_028566735.1. NCBI lineage: Eukaryota > Metazoa > Chordata > Actinopteri > Siluriformes > Trichomycteridae > Ammoglanis > Ammoglanis amapaensis. The sequence goes on from JAOUQU010228574.1 coordinate 463, forward strand.
ACATATTCCAAATTCATAGTTTATTAAATTAAAGTACATTTTCAGCTTTAAATTAATTTGAATTCATATTTTGCCGACACTAAAAGTGTTGTTATTTTAATGTTTATAAGATCTCTAAGATCATTATTATGATACAATGAAATATTTTTGATTTGATTTGTATATTATTTATTTATTTTGTAAATCTGAAGTTCTCAATACTTTCAAGAAATGCAGTATCTTATTAGATGGATACAACAGACAATATAATAATAATATTAAATATAATTTTAGTCTGGTTATTTATTAAACATCTGTTTTCTCCTATTTAAATCGGGATGAACTGCTTAGTGAACGTTGGGGTTAATGTTGCTGTACGCACGGAGGTGTGTCTCCTACGTCGACGGTTTTTAAACGCATGCTCGTGTGTGATTGGCCGGATTGAGCCCCGCCTTTTCCCCTCCCCCTCCGGGCTGCATGCGGGGACACAATGAACTGAAACGCTTTGTTTGCGTGGATTGTGATTACAGATTCATTAAAAACATACGCGGGACCAGTTTTTATATTGGCCTGGATAAATCAGGTAGTGCAGCATTAGATTGTGTAACAACTCTAGTACAATAATCATACGTACGTTTCCTTCTTTTTTTGTTTCAAACCTTTTGGATATCTCTCTTCGTTAACTATGCTAAATTCAAAACGCAAACGCATTGCTTTGTTTTTAGTTGTTTTAAGTTTGTTTGTTTAAAATAAGTTATTGATTTACAGCGCATTTTGTTTGCCTATTGTGTTGTTAAATCGGAGTAGAATTGTTTTAATTTCGCATTGAAAATACAGTGAACTTGCTTAAAAACTCGTCGCATAACTGCAATTTATTTATCTTAAGTTATGTAAGTAGTTAATAATGTATTTTGATAGATAGTCAGATTTGTTTATGCATGTTTTTCTGCGTTTAAAAATCAGCTTTGTGTAGTTATACTGTTGAACAAAGCCTTCAAATATGTTAAGAATGTGCACAGCACGTGTTTACTTTTATAACAAATGTTACTCATATTTGTTGACGTGAGTACTTTTACACACACATTTTATTTGAAAGCCAAAACAGAAATGATTTAATTGCACATCACATTATTTGTTTAATTATAAGAAAACACACCTTTTAGTAATAAGTTAGTAAAGTTTCTTCAAATGACAAGTTGTTAAATAACACATGTTAATTTTTTTCTGTTTTATTATACATTGTATTGTTTTAATTTATTTTAATTAAATGTATTGAAAACAATGATCACAACCACTTTTTATAAAATTATTTGCCAAATTTCTCACAATAAGTATTGATCAGAACATAAGTATTAAATGGAAATGATAGTTAACATGTAATGACTTTCAACCACTTCATTTCACTTGGTTAAATTGTGTTGCTTCAATGAAATGTTACTGTACTGCAGATAAAATGGTATTTTAAGTTAAATAAGCAAACAAAAAATAATAAATTCTGTCACAAATAAGTTTTTTTAAAACGTAAAAACTTTTTAAATCTACATGAATATGATACGCATCTGTTAGAATTTGTTATGCAATAGCAACAATAATTTTTATGAAAATTGTATAACAAAGAAAAAAACATTTTAATGTCCCATGATTGTTTAGCTTTGAATTTTGTAATCACTGTTCTTGTATTTGTTTCTTATGTTTTAGCTTTATTTTTCTCACAGCTGTGAAAACCTCAACATCATCGCTGTACCTGCTACATTCAACCATGTAATTAAGTGCCAAAGTCACTGCATTGCTAAGAATGGTCTGCTACCTCACAAATTTTATGACGATAAAAATTTACTTGGATCTAATCTTTAAACAGAACAAAAAATTGAAAATTAATTATTTTTAAAAGAGGATAAATTGGTAAGAGGTTACATTTTAACACATGATGAACAGTGTTCAAAGAACCTACCATCAAATGTCTCTGATTACTCAAAAGTAGGATAGTAGGATTTAGTTTAGTAGGATATTCTGGCATTTACTTAACTGTGTCAAAATGCCATGATTGGCAAAGAATGTACAGTGTATTACATATTATGTTATGTATAAGTATATGTATATGTATATGTATAAGCTGCATCCAGTTCATTATAGAAAAGTTCATCAACAAGTAATTTAGGAACTGGGAATTCCTGGGAATTTTAAAACTTAAGTCTGAAACTTTAGACCGGTACTGATTGTGTATTACATGGGCAACAGAATATCTTGCTTTTCATTTGTTTGGGCTATGCTGGAGGTTGTCAAACAAAATACATCACGTCTGTAAAAGTATATATGGGCTAGGTGAAGGAGAATGTTATTTTCATTTCAGCTCTGATTTCAAAAAATGTATAAAATGCTAAAACATTGTTCTGTGTTTTACTGACTAGAACAGAAGCTTTTGGAGTTATGAATATATTTTGTCACAAATCTTTTAGGCAGCTACTAAAGATGAAGAGAAGTGTCCCATTGTAACTTGACAGCAATTATAAAATATATATTTAATTGATTTGAAACAGGGAACACTAATTCTATCCTAAGCATTCTCTATTCTTATTTGATACAATACCTAAGTTTATATCTGACCTAAGCAGTTAGCATGATTTAAATTGTATGGTCTGATAAAAGGTTATTTTCAGACTATCTGAGATGAGCTTTGGCTCATAGAACATCATATAAATGATATATTGTATCACTTTCTATTTGTGTACTACAATTTCTGAACAAGCTGTCTTAAGCAACAATGGTTTTCTGAAGTGTACCCAAGTCCATGTTGCTATATTTATTCCAGCAGCAAGTGTTTTATAAACCGCTATCTCAAAGCTAGATTTTTGGCTTTGCCCTAAAGCACGAAAAAAGGTAACCCATGCCTGAAATTTGTGAGCCACAACCCATAATTGGTGATTTTGATTTGCAAAAATAGATTCTTTGGTGGCTACAAAAAAAACTTGGAGACTTATATTGTGTGTTGTTCGATAAGTACACTACACTATAGAGTAGTAATAAAAAAGTGATTCAGTTCAACCTAAACAGCAATTAGGACTAGTTTTTATAGTGGCACAAGAGCGCTGCAGCAGATAATGTTGCTAAATAGTTCCAGGATTCTGGAAGTCTGGGTCCAATCCTAACCTTCAATTATCTGTGTGGAGCATTTTTTCATGTAACCTAATGGTTTTCTTTTACCTGTTAAGCTTGTAAAAAAACATGCCAGTGTAAGGTTTAACTACTACCATTTGTCACTGTGTATGTGTACAATGTTCTGCAGTTGATTGATTCCCAGTTTTCATGCCTTGTGCCCAGAATAGGCTTCAGACAACATTCCACAAAGTTTAGATTGTTTGCCATTAAGTTATCTGTTTATATTATTTCCAAATCACATATACCTATCAAATATTTATACCTGTATACTTCACAAATCTGAATCGCACATTAGTTTAACAAAATATTTAATTCCAGATTTTAATTATGTGGTTACCTATCATAAGTATACTGTTAAGACAATATATATTGATAGATGTTTTCTCCCTAGTGATGATATAAATTTGTAGTTTTACACCTGCTTTAAAATATGCATTTTTCTTAAGATGGCTTATGTAAATCAAGTTTCTCAAGTTACCTTAAAGCTATTTACTGCTGATCGCAATCCAATAAATATGGCAATTGTTAATCATCTTTCAACTAATCAGGCTGTACGGCTTGTGCACGTATATTGAAGTAAAGTTAGATTGATATACTTAATGAAAAGTTTTTGTTCCGATACACTAGCCTTATTTCAAAATGTGCATTGTGTATTTTATGTGTATCAAGTTACTGAGTAAAGAACTATATTGTACTCTGTATGTGTATTGCTGAAGCTATATTTTTCCATTATGCTTTTCCTTTAATACTGCATGATAGTTATGATTTATCCTATCAGTAGTAAATATAATTGTACAGATAATTAATTGATGCAACTGCCTTACATTGGCATATGACTCATGATAAATAAAAAATAATAAAACTAATCCACAAATACAACCGTTCAACAGTAGTTCTATGTAAATGTTTACAGTGCTTGTGTATATAAATCGAATCAGTCTTGATTTTAGTTCCATCTAAAAGTTTATCTCAGTTTAAAGGTATGAACAGCATTAGTGTAATAAATCTGATTACCAATACAATATAAACATTGTAACAATGCTTTTATTTTGCATTTTACCACTGAAGGCAGGCAAGTAATTTAAATAGAAATACACACATAAAACAACAATTGCTGTTTGTATTACATTTTATCCTTCAAACCTGATTGTGCAAGAATGAAAAATGTAAACTTTTTAAAAAACATTTGACAACGTTGACATTTTCCTGAAACTTCACAACACCAATAGCCACTAATAATGCCACTTGTGTGAATGTAAAAACATATCCTTGTGGCACAATCAACACATTTGCAAGGCAAATAAAGCATTGGTGCATTCGGTGTCTTGTATTTTATGCATTGCACAGGAATTGGAGTAAAATTGTTCTACTGAGGTTAGAACTCGATGTACTCTAGATGGCCGAATGACATAAAAATAACAATGTAAAGCTGTTGGACTGTTTTCTTTTATTGTTGTTTGTTTTCTTGGTCATTGCAAGAACAGTTGAGTGTGCTTATAAGATGGAGCTAAAGGGAACTCGAAACAATGTATCGTAACTCCATAGCAGACCTCCCATTGAGAACGTAAATGCAGTCTTTGGTCAGAAGGGTGTGCATGGTGGGGTACACAGACCTCTCATTTACTGCACTGCAATGTATCTTACAAAGTCCTCACGGATTGAAGCGAGCATTACGAAAGTCAGTAAAACTTTGTTAAAGAACAGGCGATAAACGTCATAAAACACACAACCAGGACATTTAAGGAATGTTTAATGTATGTTCGAAAATATGGTTTAGGAGCTGAACGCATAAAGCATGTGAGAAGCCATTTTCTATGAAACGGGGCCGGTACTGCCGCCACGTGTACAATAAGCGAGTCCTTAAACAAGCCCTAGTCGTTCTCACTCATTCATAGCTGTGCCATGCGAACGAACCAACACTTTTGTGTCATATGAATAGACATAACACATAGAAACGTAAAAAATCATCTGATACTGAGTGTGCCCGCAGCACATGGAAGGTCTTTGGTAACTGTTGATTTGCACACTTCCTGATGGTAGGCGGGATGCAGCAGCAGGCCGTGCACTTTCACATACCTCCATTTTGACTTCCATTCAAAGCCTATGTGTTGTTACATATGATCTAAGAACATCGCCGTACACGTCACGAAAGCATAAAACAATCGTAACATTCTTACAGATACAATGTTTCGGTTGCACGTTTCAGTCTAAATTCTTAATGCAACCTTGTGTTTTTTTCACAACACATGGTGCAAATATACGATTATCTGGACCACACATAATTGAGGCATTAAAATGACATATAATCAAGAAAAATCAAAGATCAATGTGTTAGGTGCCATGAAACATTTCAAAGTGTGTGCAATGTTTAATGGAAGACGCATATTGTCGTAGACTGACTTGTCGGCCGCCTTTTGTACGAAACATTGCTTACGTTAAACGCATGACAGTCTTTTGTTTACTCTTTATGGCAAACTAAATAAAATATTTTTAACATATTGTTATTGGAAGCCAAGCATACTGAAAGCCACATGCAACTCATGCAGTGAATATGTATATTGGCCAGATACACCGATTATTTCTTTAAAAACGCATTGACCAGGACACTGGTTCAACACACCCAAGTACTCCTGCACTACACATACGACAAGGAAGACCAGCCCCCTTATCTAGCGACTCCTACGTACCACGTGGTTTCCTCTTTGCAAACAAAAAATTAGCAATCGCGAGTAGCAGGAGAGGCGGTGCCGTCGTCACGGGCAGTAGGAATTGTACGACAGTGCAGAGTACAGCTCTACGCTGAGGGATAGACAGGGGAAGGAATTTCTCTCGATCCCGCCATATCTTTACCACTATTACACCAGAACCACCATCATATTTTGTTCAGCACGACACCGTTTGCTACACCGTGCAGGAAATTCGCCAGGATTGCTACAGTCAAGGATTCCCACTAGTCGCCGGACTCGATCAGGCTGCTACGTTACTGTTAAGCGAACTTTCTCGTTGATTTTAGGATAAAAGCTGTATTCTTTCGTTTTCAGTTGCAACTTGTTAAACATTTGCAGACAAAAAAACGATCGCACAGTATTTGTAGTCGCGCTTGAAAGAAAAAAAGTTTATTTTTAAGTTTTTTCAGGAGGATACACTGCAAACACTTTCACAATGAACAAGCTGTACATTGGAAATCTGAATGAAAACGTGACCGCAGAGGACTTGATTAAGACCTTCGAAGACCACAAGATTCCATACTCTGGACAGTTTCTAATGAAAACTGGATATGCGTTTGTTGATTGCCCGGACGACCAATGGGCCATGAAAGCAATTGAAACATTTTCCGGTTAGTATCATAATCCATTGTTATTGTTTTACCAAGAAAAAAATGATACAAGTACTGCCTAAAGCAGCACAGAGTACAATGTACTCTGAAGAATGCAAATGATCTTCTACCAAAGGCTGTTTGATTTACAAAAGCTTTCTATCCCTGTCATGACTGTATTGATTGACAGTACTGGGATGCAGCACGAAGATTACGCGAATTTAATCTGTGGTTATTTTATTGTACAAGAAGTTTGTCTGAGCTTAAAATCATGTAATATAGTTAGACTTTTTTTGAAGGATAACTGAAATTCCTACTGAAAAGCCACCACTCCCCCTTTTGGCTAACAGACCACCATAGTAAGCGATAAAACACTTAAGATGTGACATCTAGGCTTGCAGTAGCCTACGAGACGCAAAGATATGTTGAGATTTGACAAGTAAATGATTTTACATATAAATGCAACGCATTGATTTATATAATACTTAAATGTGACTTAGGATTCTGCAAAAGAGAGAAGTAGTTTACTGCTTTGCCGGTGTTTCAATATTTTGGCCACCATGTGTTTGCAAACGTATTAGTCTTAACGTGGGTATTAAGGTACATTAAGTCAATAAGCAAAATACAATTTTAGTAATTTTGTTTACATAGTTCTGAAAGTGCACCGAGATGTTACAGCTTCGAGTGTGTAAAGTCGAAAATACTTCAGTCCCCACATGAGCCGAGTTCAGTCTCAGTTCTCGATAAAGTAGTCAATGTTGTTGAAATCAGAACTTGTTTGCACTGAGTCCGATTAATATACAGTGTGATTGTATTAACTTTCATTAACATACAGTAGAATACGGGACGAGTTAGTGAATGGAATGAAGCTGATCTGTTTTTGTTTCTTTGTTTTTAAGGCAAAGTGGAACTTCACGGCAAACGAATTGAAGTTGAACATTCTGTCCCTAAGAAACAAAGGTATTTATTTGGTTTTATGATGTGGCTATCTTTGTTGCATAGGTAAAATGCATGCATTTGTATAGGCTAATAATTAGCCTGGTTGAAGTGTCGATTTGTTTTGCCTTTACTTCAAAGTACTTGTTATTTACATTTGGTTTACATCTGATTATATTCAATACTACAAAAATCTTGACCCAAGCACAGCTTCTGCTATCTAGTACATAGTTTTTTTTGGCTATATCTTGCTTGATTTTATTTTATTTTTATTTTACTTTTTCTTGCTGTTTTGATTAACTAATTTGTTGTAAAGTGGATGGTATACTGCTGAAATACCAAAGTTTTTAACCTAATGCATCGTCTTGGTCTAATTTGAGGCCTAGGCCTCCATGGCTCTTTCGTCTACTTATCAGAAACTGATCATGGTGTATACATTCGAGCTTGTGTATACATAGCTATACATACAATGCAGGTTTATTTTATTATTTTCTTTAGTATACATGCTTAGGCATATTGTATTAGGTGTTAAATGATTTTATTTTAAGTGTAATGAGCTAAATGTATTGTATTAGAGAAATTAGTGATTTTCTTTATATGGCATGATTTAAGTAGTTCACCCTGCCCAAATCTGTTCCAGCAACGTTCCATTTATTGTAATATTAGCATAGCCATTTAACAATTGATTGGTTTAACAGGTACAAACGTAAATCTTTGATGGAAAAAAAAATTCCAGGCAAAATGTAAAAATAAATAAATAATACGACACATGCTTTGGCTGTTTGTGTACATTTTAAGGATTTAAACACATCCAGTGTCTTCCATTGGTTCGTTTGATTATCAATATGTGTATAACCGTAACACTGGCACTACAATCTGGGGTGCGTATTTCAGTTTATACGGTAAAGTGCTATTTTTGCGCATTTTCATTGCAAGATATTACCTATAAACAAACAGTTTTAACAATTTGAATTAAATTAAAACCAACACACCGTAGTGACACGTGGTCACCATCACTGCGTAGAAATAATCCAACGTCAGCAAATAAGAAAATGGCGTTCATTGTAGCCCTGTGTTGTGCCCCCCAACTGGAGGTGCTTTCGGAACTCAACATTTCTGATACATGGCACAGCAAATAATCTCAGTCTTTGTCCATTAACGTTAACAACAATCATGATCACTGTAGCTGTTAATTGTATTAAGACGATAGCAGGAGCTCAATGATCACAGCAGCCTGTGTTTTATTCAAAATTAAATTCGCTGCCAACATGTGGTAAAAAGCGGTATGTGTGTAAAGTCCTTCATAATAAGATTCGGAATTTATCATAGAGTTAATACGCCTGAATTTGGAGTCTTGTACCAAATTAACACCATATTACATATATAACGAACGTTGAAGTTCCATCGACGGTGTAAAAAAAGAGTTGAATGTTAATTAGGTCAAAGGTATCGTTGATCTACCGCCGCCATTTTGACTCGCTTACATATGGCTGTGTAGGTTCGTGTACCATTACTCACAAGACACTGGGCGTGAGAGTGCCTGCTTTTACTTGTTAAGAACATCTAGTACACGTGCACATTTCTTGTGTTTTATAATGCATCATAAACTCGAACAATGATAGTTAGATGAATTTGGCGAATTGTGTTTTAGGAAAATTATAGTACATTTTTTCCTGTCTAGTTGCAGAATTCGTCGTTTCCTTTTCTTTGCACTTTTTGGGGCTTTAGAGACACTGGTCTTAATTTGAGTGTCCAGAAGAAGTGCATTAAAGAAATAATATTTTTATGACTCGTTTTATACATGCTAGAATAATATAAGACGTTAATAATGGCTACGTTTAAAGAGGAAAGGTTAAAATACGTTACGAGCGTTATGTTTTATTTATTGAAATAAAATGAATTAAAAACTTTTTGAAAGCATGTGAATTAAGATGTTGATTTGTTGCAAGTATTTTTTTTAATAATACGACTACAATTAGATCAATTAGACTAAGTTTCTAACAAAGTTATTAGTGTTTAAAATGTAATAGTGGTGGTTTTTTTGGAAGGTAGATCGTTTTTAAAAAGCAGTTATATCTTCTTTTTAGGCATGCAGGTAGGAATTTTGTGTTTATTCTGGCATTTGGTGTTGATCAAATTTAGCGCAATGTGTTTGTTTGTTTTTTATATTGGGTTATTACTTGCTACCTTTTTTTTCTGTACTGGCATTTGTAGAAAGTGAGACATTTATTATGATACACGATTGCATATAAAGCCACTATTAATTGTGTTTACGTGTGCGTACACAGATGAATTAAATTTTTTCCTTCGTCTGATGTCCACTGAAAAGCATGAGCATAAATGTCTATTATCCACTCGTGTTCTGTATTCTGCATTATGTAATATTAAAAACATAGAAATGTGCAGCGAATTTATACAATGGTCTTAAGTCAATAAGAGACATTTGCTTGCTTCCTCCCTCCTTTTCTTCCTCTCCTCTCTCTTCAACTCGATTCGTGGTCGTAGTACTACAGAAAGTGGGGGAGGGGCTATAGCGAGAAGGGGGAGCGACCAATCAGGAGCCTTGGACACCTGTGTGCACATTCTAGGAAGTCGTTGACGTAGCCACATCTTTCTCGTGCAGGCGCGCGCACACACACGCGACGTTTAACAGCATCTTATTCACACTGTCGAATAAGCACTCGAACATAAAACTGCATCTCTTGTTCTGGGCTAAACCTGGGCTTGTTCATACGACCATCATTATTGCTGGAGAAAAACCAATGGAACTTGAGAAGAGAAGAGGCAGGGATTGATGGGGCGTTGCTCATCGACTTCCTCCATAGTCTTCCTTCACTGCCAATGTGGACGAAGTTTTGTGTGTGTGTGTGACCAATGTGGTAGATATGTTAGATCCATGATTGGGAAGCCATCACATCTCTTTAGCAGGTCCGGAGCAGCCAAACTAAACTGTAGATCATTAAATGCATATTTTTAAAAAAAAATCTTGCATTATAAAGGGTGTCCTCAGTTAATTCTACACTAGACTGGGGCTGGTGTAAGTGTTTTAAACTGAGCCTACCTATGTACACCTTTAATTAAGTGATATGTTAAAATATACATCAAAAGTGATTAAATAAAAACCCCTGGGACAGAGGAATAAGACTGTGTTTATTTACCACAATGCTTTGATTGTTTATCCACTCGGTGATTTTATAGTGAACAAAAGGAGATTTACAATGTTTATAGAGGTTATGAAGTAAATATTAATGCATATATTATACCAACACTTAGTACAGATAGGTTGGAAAGTGGTTAAATCAAGCACTGGTGAACACTTTTTCCTAAATAATCATTGTAAACACAAACAACACTTTCGCAAACTTTTTGAATTTGTAAAATTTGAAAAAAGTAGAAATTAACCCACAATTAAGTTACTATTACATAAATGATTGCATAAATTAACGAGTAATGAAAATGATTTTGTGATTATTACAATGCAAATTTCATCAATTAAAATTAGTTAAAGCGGCTTGAAAGACTTGTTTTAGGTGTATAAAGCCATAAGGGAGCCTAGTAATTTTGGAAAGTAGCAGCATGTTTACTAGACAGCACAGATACTCATAATACTGGTAAAAAAATTACTAATTTAAAAAGCTAATTTGGCATCTATGCCTCTAAAGCAAAGCAAGGGATTAAATACTGAATGTGACCATCGAACAAAAGTGGTGTAAAAATGTCTTTTCTTATAGGCTTAAATTAACAATAACTTGCTGCTTGCTTTATTGCCATTTTCCAAGTACATAAAGCATCTGTGGTGTACATGAATCTTTTTCTAAAGATATAAATAAACTGTCAGTAATAACTATTGTAACATAAGTATTTAATATCACAGGATAGATTAGAAAATATAGACATAGAAAGCCTTGTGGTGATTGGTTGCCAATGTCTCCCACAATCACATGATGTAGACCAGGTAGCTGATTAGCTTTCATCTGACTCCAGTGCCTCGAAACTTTGTATGTTAGTGATTTTAATGTTTCTTTGTAGCTTTGTGCACATTAAATCTACTACATATGCCAGGTATAAATCAACAAGTTATCAATAAGTTTCAGAGGATGCATTTAATCTGTGCTTGCTCTACAATAGAAAAACATTTTTTACTATAAGGTATAAAATGTATATTCTACAGTATAAAAGTTCTTAAGAGAAGTTTTTAGCTTTTCTATAAAGATATTGATATATAATATTGGGAGGGTACTTAAGCTCTCACAAAAATAATAAATAGTATATATTAAACAACAACTACTTCGGCCATATAACTAAGCGTCGTTGCTGTCATGATTCAACATACCATAGAATCATTAGCAAAAAGCATGCAGGGCATTTTCTACTTTTTTTCTTCTTTTTTTGCCCTTTGCATCCTTGCACCACCCTCCTACTCGCAATCATTTAAAATGGAGCCTCTGGGTCACATGGCTTTCAAACACGCATGTGCTGGTCTGATCATGCTATGTCCTCCTTCATACACACTGGCTCATGCTTAAGCCACAAATGGGGGAAGGGTTATACAAACCTCCACCCATTTTTCAACACTTGCTCCTTATACACTAAAACTGATCCCCCCTCCTGGATCACTTTTTTTTGGAAGAGGCCTTGTCAACTTTTGTCAAACTTGTCAGTTTTGGCTGTCCCATTTATCAAACAACTTGTTTAATTTGCTAATTATTGTTGCTTTACAAAAATTGACACAATTTGCCTAGAATAGTTTGTGACATGCTTTTGTATTCAATGTGCATTTAAGAACATAACATGCAATCTGGCCAGGTGGGCTTTTTTACAGAGCTTGGTGTGTATCTACTCAGTGGTTATAATTCCATGTACCCATTAGAAAATGTTATAGAAAAGATATAGTACTTTATATACATTTTGTTTTCTGTACAAGTTGATCATTTCAAAGTTAAAGTACAATTAAAATTATTACAAGACATTTTCCTGGTTTTACAATTCAGTAAAAAATAAATTAACAAGAATTTAGAGTTAGTGTTAGGGAGGGGAAAACAATTAAACATTCTGACTGTTATATTAGGTTGTGATTGGCATTCAACATTTGCGCCTGCTGTGATTTGACATTTAACAAAAATTTAAAGAATTTTTGTAAAAAGCGCCAACAAATGCATCAAAATGTACTGGAAGTGGTGGTGATTAAGACATTTTATTTGCATGAGTACAGTATATTTAACTATTATCAATATTCTTTCTAAATACAGTGATAAACATTTTTTTTGTAGTTCACACAATCATAAAGTACAGTTTTAAAAATTCAACTAAACATTGTGTTTTCCTGTATGATTTGGGATTATTCACTTAACTATTTGTACATAATGATTATAAATACAGTAAACTGTTAATCAAATAAGAGATGTAAAGGCAAATCTTATTAATTATTTTTTAAATTTGTCTAAAAATGTATTTTGAAACTGAATTCAATTAATCATGTAAGTCATTGCCCAAATCACTTTTGTCCAATATAATTACTCATCATGCTACTTAATATACAACAGACAAATATGTTTAGTAGATAACAAACGAATTGTTTTGACCACTTTATATTTGTGTTATGCAAGTTATTCAATTCTGAGTAAGAAAAAACATTTGTGGACTTTTAAATCATAAAGCTGTAAGACGATCGCTATTGGTTTGTTCTGGTAAGCGTTATATTTATTAACCCAATATTTTAAATACATAAACAGTTGTCTATGGAACGAAACGTTGTGATTAACCCGCAGTATGAGCGTGTACGCGCGCTCACGGATCTGCAACGCGCTACTCTTACACCCCCCACCCGCCGTGTCCGGAGTGGGCGGGGCTATGAGTTGCGCGCGCCGCCTTGTTCGTTCTGCTGTAGTATAGTGGAGTAGCACAGCGACTTTATGAATGAAGGCTGGCAGGCACTCACCCC
>JAOUQU010228681.1:0-13788 GCA_028566735.1 Ammoglanis amapaensis
GGGCGGGACGCGATTTCGACTGCGAACGGGCGGGTCTGAACCACGGGACGTTTTGGAGATGCTTATTTATTAGGATTCACGCCAGGGCAGGTAGTTCGTCCAGGTACTCAAGATTCATTGCGGTCAGACACAACTCATGGACATTTTGGCTCCAACCGTTAGGTGTGTGATGCACCGTTGTCGGCATGGCTCCGGATGCCCCCCACCCACCGTGTTTACATTTCAGCTGATTGGTGAGCTGATTATCGGACAATGATTTGATAATTTAAGGACCGGATGCTTTTTACACACACGTGCGTGCACTCACACTGTTTCGATGTGATCGTGCGCCCTCTTGTGGTCGACGTCGGTACTTATAGTGTGAGATGCACTGTAGTCAGTATGGGTCTAGATATCTGTATATCTGTATATATCATTTTATCATGTATTTTCTTCTCCCTCGGCAGAAAGGCTCTAATCCGAACTGTTCCTGACCTGGTGTCTTTGTTCGTCGTTTCCTCGACGGGCCCTCGGCGTCGGGCCCTCGGTGCCGCCGTACATCCGGAGTCACGAAACGGTCGCGGTTACACTGAAGCGCCGCGTTTAGTAAACAAACAAGCCGAACGTCATGTTTTACAGTCACATGGACTGAATGTTGAATGTTTGATCGGTAACCGTTGGCATTCCGGTGTGTAGTTAGAACATTTTGGAGGTGCGTCAGGTGGTGCGAGGGCTCTGTGTAGGGTGGCCGAGGGGGGTATAAATCGGCCTTAAAGGGTCAGACTGTAGCCTGTTTAGTAAATCAGAAACTACCTTCAGCTTCCTTTCCCTGAAACGATGAGAGGAACCGTTTCATTCCGGAATTTCCTTCTACCGTATTAACTGGCTCTAATGGGATTGATTTATTAAGATATGATTCCGTTCCCGGGCTCATAATTCCTCGTTAGCCGCCGGGCAATCTGACAGCTCAGTGGCGGGACCAGTTTAACGACAGACCGGTGGAGCGAGGTGGAGTCGAACCCGGAGCCGCGAGAGATGAGAGGCTGGGAAAGAAAGATGATCAAAGCCGGAGAGGACGCGGAGGGGATGTTGCATGAAGGCCGGAACGTTCTCTTCTAGCACCCCCGAGGAGAGGAGGATCTGTGTAGAGTATACGCTCGAATTCAAAGACTGATCGATCGTCCGTGTTCCCATCATGCACCTGCTGACGGGATTAGTTGGCAGCTTATATAACATAAGAGATAAGTCCAGAGTCCTTAAAGAAGTCAAAAAGGGATCATTTCCAGTTGCGCAGTGGCTCGGTTGGTCGATAGTGCAATGGATTGTGGGGGAAATTTATATATATATATATTTCTTTTTTTAGATGGGCGGCTGTGTGTGAACGGCACGACGGCAAAGAGTACCGACGCAGACCACCAGAGGGTGCACTACAGCCATCAAAACAGCCAAGCGTGCACGCTCGTTGATAAAGTAGTCACTCTCTACATGTTCTGGCTCATTAATGTTTTACGATTTCTAACCATCCGTTGTTTAACGGCGTACGAACGTTCTCACTCATGTCTAAAACCGGAGTGTAAAGACAAAGGTGACGTGCATCAGGTGGCGCTGAAATTCGTCGCCCTCTAGTGCTGTGGCGGTGTGCATGAGCTCGATTCAGGACTGTAAGAGGACAACAGCGTCGTTGAGGGGACGACGACGTCTTCATAGACGTATAAATGAGCCTTTACCGTCAGTGTAGCGGTAACACTGGGTGGTAGCGGTTTTCCCGGGCTCATAATTCCTCATTACTGGCACACTTTGTGACGGCTCAATGGGAAACCTGCTTAATGACGGACCAGTGGAGCGAGGTGGAGACGAACTGGGAATGAAAGGAAGGGGCGGCTGTGTCTCAATGCTTTTAAGATGAATCGATATTCATTTTTAAACAGCAGGGGGCGCTGATGCTTTATATGATTCAATTTATCAAAAAATATTTAATGAATTTTATTTCCTTTTTAAACAAAAGAAAAAAATAAAAGTAATAAAAGTTAATTATTAGAATATCTGAATAATTAATTGAATAATTGAATCATATCGGATCCTCGGTGGAACGAATCGTAACGGCCCTGGTAAGAAATAATAAAGTTGCACATGGGATTGATTTCAATTTATTACGTATTATTTGTGTCTTGTTTCTATTATTGGTTTTTAGGGACCTTACTGGTCACACTGAGCTGAGGTGGGGCGTAAACGTTGCAGCTTGGGTAATAACCCGCCCCTTTTCGGCTTTCCATCCCCTGTGTCCATACCAAATCGGTTCTGGAGTCAGTTTCTGTTCCAAGATCCACTTGCAGCATCAGACGCTCTAAAAAGCCTCTTTTCTTACCCCCCCCCCCTCGCCCCCCCGGTCTGTGCCGAACAAGATTACGGCGCTGTGACGCCGGGCCGTTACCCGCCGTCTTTATGTTGCTGATCCAGTGCTAATCCTGAATTGAACGTGTTCGCCGTGACCGAATATGACGCGACCTGCCAGACTGAGATTAGGGTCCTAAAAACTCACACATTTTCAATGTCTCCTGGACCGTTTATCTGTACAACCGTGTCTTTAATTATATCGCGTCATGAATAAAGTGTGTCGTTATATCCTTACTGCAAACCCAAACGTGCCCATAAACGACCAATAATCTTATATTCTCCATCTCCAGGGTTCCGTCGAATTACGAGGGCATACGATCTTTGTTTTTTTGTGTGCCGCCCGGGCCACGGTGCTCCCTGGGACGTCTGAAGTTTGATCGAAAGCAATTTTGATATCCTGAGAAAACGTCGTCCAATCCAATAATGTCTGGAGTGCCAGGCACTGGCATGCGGCTGGACCGGGGAGGCGGGTTGTGTACACAATACAGCCGCTGTGATGTCAGTACAGGCGCGAAAACACGGCAGGATATCTTTCAGTGTTTTCACCTCTGTCCTCAACCGTAGGTACAGCAGGGGTACAGCAACGGTACTGCAGGGGTACAGTAGGTACTGCATGATACTTTCGTACATACAGCACTGGAAGGACGTCGTTTCCTGAGCTATTGTTCCGTTTATGGTTTTAAAACAGGACCAAATGAACCCGGATGATCGGGATGAACCTCGACGGGAACGTGGACGCTGGGTCTCGACGTCACGATTATTTCAACAGGACATTTTATTCTATCGTATCTAGCAAAACAATGATTATTGTAGCATGTTCGGGCATGATGGTCATCCCAGTGTGTATCAGATTCTGCTCCAGTCTTTACTAGATTCAACAAATAAAATGAAATGTACAATTTATAATGTCAAAAAAGAAATACTAGAAAATAAATGATTATTTTAGCCTACTTGGGTGTGTTGTTTTGTAGGTACGCGTCACAAGGGCGCATGTTAGCATACATTTGTTATAATAATTCATGTATAATAAAGCATAATTGAAGACAGATGATGATATTTAATTATTTTTTAAGTTAAAGCACTGTATTGTGATTATCTTTTATTAATTTTAAACAATAATTGGATGATTAATAGTATTAATAATATATATTAATATATATATATATTAATTCATACTATATATTATTAATAATATATTAATAACAAATAATGAATGGATGAATAGGTATGAATAGCGGCAGCGCCCTCTGCTGTTAAAAAGTGAATATGGATTCATTTCCACCAAAAATATGAACGAGTTGAATGATTCTTTGAGGAATCGATTCGTGTTGCATGCGCTACATCTCTACTTAAAACGTCAAAAGATTCGACTTTTCACTAACAAACTTTATTTATAATTAAAATACAGACACGATTAGATTTCCTATAAATGACCATTTAAAAATACTCAAAAACTGAACCCAATCCGTGCTGTGAAGCGCACACTAGGGGGCAGCAGGTGAACACACGTGTCCGGCGCAGTGTGCATCCCTGTCCTAGCCAGGGCGCCCGGGGATCAGTTAGGGGTTCGATGCTCTATCCAGTTCTAAGTCCGGTTCTCTAAGCTCTCTTTAGACAAGGGTGGAACAATGAGGTCGCAGGTTCGACCATTTAGTAACAAATGAATTTACATAATCGCATATCGGACTCCGTCCAGGTCGCAGTGGACGCATAAAGGTCACGTGCAGGTGTGTGTATGTTAAGACGACGACTAGTAAGGGAATTGACAGCCTACTAATAGCCCTTGTGGTGTTTCTTCACCTCGCACCCTCGTGTTACTTTGGTGTAAGTATTTCCTGAGATAAGGAGACCCCACAACTCTTCAGGTCGTGCAGTGCCGGAGCTCCGGGGGAACGTCGTCCCTCGGGGTGGGGTGAGAGACTCGTGCCTGACACCGAATACCAATTCTGTCTGGATAAAAGCGGCCCTAACAAGCCCCCCCCACACACACACACACAACCGTCGCACTCCTCCTGCGCTCGGTCAGATCGAGAGACTCGGCACGCCGGAGTAATCTTCAAATTGGTCATAAATCAAGCACCTGGCAGCCACCCCCGCAGCCATTAGGCCACGGGACTGCCAAAACAGGCGGAAAATGTCTGTCGAGATGTCCTCGCCGTGTGCTTTTATAATAAAAAAATATATATTATTATTATATTTCTTCTTTCTCTTGGCGTTTTTTTTTGTTTATCTTGTTCACATGGTGTCTTTGTGAGACGGAATCTAGCATCTCGTCCTCTTGTAATCGCTGTTCTCGTATTATTTCATTCTTCTAGCATCCTCGTTGCTCATCTCCTTTTATTCTTGTGCATAATTTATTTTCCATCTATTTATTCACTGAGCATTTGAATGGAAATGTTCGAAAACCTCCATCACAGGTTCATTGGCCACTTGGATTTTGCCGTACCTGTTAGTTTCTGGACAGTGGACTGTAGGAGGAAACTGGACTACCCTGAGTAAGCCCGCAAGGACACGGTGAGAGAAGTCACTCGATGGTTGTAGGTCTCGACTCGGCAACTTGATGCCTGTGCAATATCTTTTGTCTCGTCCGTTTGTAATTAACTACCAGACTAGTAGAACTACCAAACCGCTGCCATTTGGGTAGCCTAGTGGGTAGAGCATTGGGCTGGGAACCCAAAAGTTGGGGGTTCAAATCCAGGCTCTACTACACTCCGCTACACTGCTGGGTCCTTGAGCAAGACCCTTAACCCTGTCGGCTCCAGGGGGCGCCGTACGTTGGCTGACCCTGCGCTCTGACCCCAACTTCCAGATAAGTTGGGATATGTGAAGAGAAACATTTAATTGTACTAAACATCTGTATATGTGTAATGACAAATAAAATTGAATTAGAAATTTGAAAATTTGAATTTGGCAAATGTAAATAGCTCTTCTCGCCTTCGGTGTTATTTAAATGAGGCCATTACATTTACAAGGAGACACTCTACTACAATCTTCTCTGGAACAAGTTGGTGAACCCCCACCCCCCAAAAAAGTCATCATTACCAGATGCCATTTGGCAGCCTCTGGTAGAACAAGGGGTCATATGAAAATCCTGGTAGTTCTAGTGTTAAACAGGCATGAAACCGTTTACAGATGGATGTATTCGACTTTCTGTCCCGAGTAGTTCCTCATCACTGCAGGACCCCTAAGTGGAATCTGAACCCTTATTAGGGACGACGGGCGGCTCCGATCAGAGACGTGTCGAAGCAGATCAGGCTCGACGGAGAACGTGCTGCGTATGAATAATGATTCTTATATGTATTTATGAACGTTTCCTAAACTAATGCTGGCGTGGTCGTGACACCGCCGCCGCGCCGTTAGTGACAGTTTGATACGACCAGGCGGGACAAATTGCTTCCATAATTTATTCTATCATGAGGACTGGAGTCCCGCCAACGTCTCCGAATCTGTAGTCATACTGTAGTTCCACTTATAGACTTCCTAAACCTGGCACTCTAATCAGGGTTCGTTTGGGGGACGGGTCCTGGAGACTGTTCCGGCGCGTAATGGACACCAAAATGGCAAGATCTCCTCCACCTGGGGGGTCGAACATCAGATCGGAATGCACATATTTATACTGGGAAAACACCTAAACAGGTCACCAGACTGTTCCAGGGTACAAAGACACACACACTTTATCATCAATGATTTCAATATCAATGAACCTGACTGCATGTTTTTGGACTGTGTAAAGAAAAGGAAACCCAAACAGACGACATACAAAGTCCGCACAGAAAGTTCCGGAGCGCCTCGCCCGGAAATCGAAGCCCTGCCGTAAGGCAAGAAGCATTCGATTAAATACACAACACAGGACTGTAAATAAGACGTCCGTGTCTTTGGTCACGCGCGGCATAAATAACGGCACTGTAGCTTTACTCACTGATGTGTTGAGGGTTCGAGCTCAGGGAAGCGTGGTGGGATATATTTCTCTCGTCGGTGTATTAGTCTGCGTTTCAGTTTCCACTCCTCATGAATATGAACGAGTTATTTGTTCCGTTTCACTCGCTACTGGTCTTTTTTTTTCTTTTTTTTAATCCCGGCGCCCTTTCTTTTGTCTGGCTCTCGTTTGCCATTTTGAATGACAGCCATTGGAATTGGGATCGGCTCGAACAATTAAAGACGACGTCGATAGATAACGAAAGACGTTTCGCTCGATCCTATAAGCAGTGTTCATCACTTATTTATATATATATATATATATATATATATATATATTTGGCGGCGGTGGCCGAGTGGTTCAGCACTGTCGCCTCACAGTAAGAAGTCCCGGGTTCGATCCCCGGGTCGGGCTGGGGACTTTCTGTGCAGAGTTTGCATGTTCTCCCCGTGTCAGCGTGGGTTTCCTCCGGGTACTCCGGTTTCCTCCAACAGTCCAGACACATGCACTAGGTTGATCAGAAATGTGAAATTTGTCCAGTAGTCTCACAAGTTTCTACCACTTACTGGTGGTTGTCGTCAGGAAGGGCATCCGGACGGAAAACCCGGCTCCAAACATTAACGTCCCCCAGGAACTGGGAAAACGCACGATAAACGAATAGATAGTGAGAGATTGAATTGTACATTGCCTGGTGAGACATTAATTATGACATTAATGATTTCTTTTAACATTAATTTGAAGTTTTTACTTTATGTAAGCTATTAAACAATGATTTGTTCATTATATGTAAAATTCTGCATCATTAAGAATTAAAAATAAATACTAATTATTCTTTATCAAGTGCCATACGCATGTTATAATTATGTAGTTGACTGTTTTACTTTATAATGATCATGTGATCATGTGGATACAGCACCAGCTGAAGAATGTCATACATAACTCGGACGTTTGTCCTCATTTAAAGCTGCACATCTTTACAAATCTTTTAACAGGACATGTTTTAAATTTTTATGAAGTTTTTAATACCGATTTATATTGATTTTAACAGCAAAATAATGATTCATCTTACAAACTCTTTCAGAGCAGGAAAAGGCGTGTTTTCAGCCATGAAGCTTGGAAAGGTTCGCAGCTCCAAAGACAGCCACAAGAAAGGAGGTAAAAAGATTTGAGATTTAAGATTTTAAACATTTACTTTCGTTTCGTTCGGCTGGGTTGTGGGTCGAAATCTAGAACCTTCTTGCCGTCAGACGACAACACTACCCTGAACTTCTAAACATGTATTTTCATTTATTTTAGAATTGCTACTTAAGAATATGAGATCTAAATTTTATTTAACCCATCATGGCTCAAACAGGTTTCATTTTATACGGCATTGAATAATTCTGCTGCACGAATAACTCTTAATCAGAAGTTTATGTGTAGTTTTTCACACATATCCACAGCCACACACACACACACACACACACACACACACACACACACAGAGAGAGAGAGAGAGAGAGAGAAAGGAAAGGAAAAGTCAATCCTGTGATTTCTTCAGCGTCGCCTATCAGAAGTTGTTTATTCAATACAATCCTTTAGATAATAAATATCACACGACTGCTGGGAACTGACAGTGAACCTGTTTGTTATAAAATATTATTTTAAAGTAAATATTTACTTTTGTTTTTAGATGATCCTGCTATTTTGGAGGCTGAGGATCTTGATAATCGGGCCTTGCACAGACGCATGGACCCTGATTCCATCTCACTGGCTTCAGTCACTGCAGTCACCACTAACGTCTCCAATAAAAGGTATCGGCACTACCAGAAACTAAATGGACAGTGTAGATCTTCATTCTTCTGAAGACTTTTCACACTCTTTAATACGTTCCAGATCTAAACCTGATATAAAGATAGAGCCACAAGCAGGCAGGCCTGTGGACTACCAGGTATGGACTGAAAAGACACAAAACTATCATTAGGACTCCAACGTTTGTCATGGGCAACATTTATCCAATCATGATCTGTAAACTGAACCCTTTTCCAGCTTTCTTTCAATGTCAAGGATTGAAATTATTATTATTATTATTATTATTATTGTAATTAATTACAACCACCAGTAAGTGGTGGGAACTTGTGAGACTACTGGACAATTTCACATTTCTGATCGACCTAGTGCATGTTTTTGGACTGTGGGAGGAAACCGGAGTACCCGGAGGAAACCCACGCTGACACGGGGAGAACATGCAAACTCCGCACAGAAAGTCCCCAGCCCGACCCGGGGATCGAACCTGGGACTTCTTGCTGTGAGGCGACCGTGCTATAACCAGTCAGCCACCGTGCAGCCCATTTACATATCGTTTATTGTTACGCTTTATTAAATTGAGACAATCAAATAAATATAAATTCCTTTTAGATCGACCACAAACTCGTTGATTGACTCTACTGTTTCGTGCTAATGTGTGCTTGGCCGTCACTCAGTTTCCGCTGTCACTCAGTGTGTGTGTGTGTGTGTGTGTGTGTGTGTGTGTGTTTGTTGTGCTTTCATACAAGCCTGTCTAAAGAACACAATCCTAACGAGCAGTTATAAGCGTACTCATAAAAGACAAAAAAACGCTTTACACGAGCGACGATTAGCAAATCGCAACAAATCGATTATTCATTATCACCCCTACCAACAAGTTAACAATGATGTGACGTTTGATTAATGTAGCAGTCAGTGTTTATTCTCTGGGTTTATTGCCGTATTGTGTTTTTTTTTTTAAATCAGCTTGCAGAGACATTACATTAAAACAGGGCTCGTGGTGTTTTACGGCCTCATTGTTCTCTTATTCTGTGTCATTTTTACTCCGCTGAATTCATTTAAATGGAGTTAAAGAGGTTCATTTAAAAACATAAAAAACTTTATTTATTTATTTATTTATTACGGTTCATTTTTTGGAGCTTGTTTCTACAATCATACACTGCTTCCATACTCCTGTAATCAATTACCCTCCTCTTCTACACACACCTTTTTGTTGTTATTGTTGTCTTCTGTTCATTTGTGGACTGTGGGAGAAAACCGGAGAACTCGGAGGATAAACGTGCACACATTGCGAGAACATTTAAACGGCACACAGAAAGCCAAGGATTGCCTTACATGTCAGTCGAACCTGCGACTACAGTGCAAACCACTAAGCCATCCGATTGTAATTATTTATTTATTTTTTATTTATTGCAGATCAGCGTGATGATCATTGAGGCCCGACAGCTGGTGGGCTTGAACATGGACCCTTTGGTGTGTGTCGAGATTGGAGATGAGAAGAAATCTACATCGATGAAAGAGTCAACAAACTGTCCGTACTACAGCGAGGTCTGTAGTCCTTATACATATATTCTGTAATTATACACACACATAGTCCCAATCACAATTTCATTTTAAATGATACACAAGTCCCATCAAACATCAATTTGCCTGCCTACCGGCATGTTTTTGGACCGGAGTGCCCGTCGTAAACGCACGCAAACACAGGGAGAACATGCAAACTCCACACAGAAAGCTCAGAGGCTGATGAACCTCTCAACCTGACCGCATGTTTCTGGACTGTGTGAGGAAACCAGAGGAACACTTTGGTGTTTATTTTCCTTTTCCATCCGTCTGTGATGGTGTTGAGACAGTGGACTGAGTGGCATGCAGGTAGCCGTATCGAACTCCATCACAGTTCCAAACATCTTTTTTTTATTTTCCACACGGTTAAGTTTGTCTGTGTGTGTGTGGCTCCGTCAGTTCAGAGGGTTTCTTCAGTCCTGGGTGCAGAATCAGTTTGGTGGGAGTCACCAACCTCTCGCAGATACTGACACGCTTATAGAACGCCATATTCACATCTGAATTTATGTTTTTATTAAATTTTCCATTACTTTTTTTTTTTATAATTTGGAAATTCCGAAAGTGAGTCGAGCAGCTGTATACTCGCTATTATATTCATTTTATTTTACTCTATTTTATTTACTCTTTTTGCTTTACTGCACCATCTCGAAGCTGCTGCAACACATAAATCTTTCCCATGAGGATCAATAAAGAAATTTCTTATTAAATCTCATTATTAGTCTTTCTGATTCTGGTCATCTCTCTCTCTCACTCATTGTAAGATCATGTCTACATTAGCTCTGTTAGATTTAGTAAATAATACGACTTAGATTTAGTAAAATACCTCATACAAATATATCAGATGCGTTTCCCATATAGAATCTGATAAACCTGAATTAGTGGGAGTCACAACCAGTTTTATCTTGCATATATTGTGTCATATATGAACATTGTGTTGTATGTTTTGATCGTGATGTGTTTCTCTCTCTGTGTTGTTTTGTTTTAGTACTTCGTCTTTGACTTTCACGTTCCACCAGATGTCATGTTCGATAAGATCCTGAAACTGTCGGTATGTTCAGTTTAGACCTTCTTTCTTCACACAACCACTTTTGAACAGATTGCAGTGAATAGAAAGTGTGAACGGCGGCTTACAGACTCTACAGACACTTACCGACTCTAGTTATGGAGTGCAAATGGCACCGAAAAGACAACAACAGAGCACCAACGACGACTTTTGGACGTCGCTCTAGTTACGGAGTGATTACGACACTGAATAGACAATAGCAGACGATGTAAACTGGCAAAATAATAAGAAATGAAATCAGTTCATGGGTTGAAATGAAAAGCAAAACGAACATCTAATTTATAGCAACTAATACCTTCCAGACTTCGAACTAGAGCATCAGTCTGTACTATATTGTCTCAGTCAAATAACACTTTCAGGTGGCTTCGGCAAAGCAGATAAGGTAGTCTAAAGTCCAAAAAGGTGGCGAGACTTTAAATAGCTGATGCCATTTGATGCTAATTGCAGAGACAGGGTTTGCGAGTGCTCTGTAACGCCAACGATGTTGGGAACGACCAGTCTGTGCTTAAATTAAAACAATGAACCTTATCAAGTATTAGTAGAAATCTGGATGGAGCTAAATATGTATGGCAGGAATGTGTCCTAGTACAAAGCTTTAATAGATGATCTTAAAAGAGTTTTGATGTTTATAAAGCATACCTTATAAGCAATTCGTATCCTAATACACACACCGGTTAGAATGTTCGGCTACATAATGTAAGCACTAAATGTTATTGCTTGCTCATAAGAGATGTCTTCACCTTGTAGGTCATTCATTCCAAAAACCTTTTGAGAAGTGGCACGCTGGTTGGCACGTTCAAAATAGACATCGGAACAATCTACTCACAACCAGGTGAGGGAACGAATCCCTACATTTGCTGCAAAGAAACCGAAACGGTCACTTAGTAGATTCGATGGTTGTTTGTTATGCAGAGCACCAGTTCTATCACAAATGGGCCATGCTGACTGACCCTGACGACATCACAGCCGGCTGTAAAGGTTATATCAAATGTGACATAACCGTGTTGGCGAAAGGCGACAACGCCAAAACGTCACGAAAGGTCAACGACGATGACAACGATGACATTGAAAGGTAACGCATAACAAAAATGGAAAAAAGAAGGCTTCATCTGAAACTCAGATCATAATGACGAGCACAGCTGTACAGAGTAACAGATGCAATACAGATGCATTTACAGATGTCTGGATGGTTAGTGGCCAAAATTATAGCCAAAAAAAAACGATTTGAGTGTCTCTGTATCGAATGCTTGTGTGTTGATGCTTACGTTGGTGTATGAAGCAGCATTTGGCCGTTACGCTGCACAGAAATGGAACGGACCGCCAGAAGATATTAGACCTTCCTCAAATACAGATGTGTTTAATACTCATAAGTTTATGCTCATATCAATGACTGAGATCTAAATTCTGCACTTATTTTTGATACAATATTTGATTTAGGTTTTTAACGTTCTTACATTTTTCAAACTATTTATATCTATTATTTTATATAAATCTTGTTCTGATGTGAAGTACTTGGAATTGCTACTGAAAGCATAAACAAATAAACTTGCCTTGACTTGCCTTTCCTTAAAACCTGGACCAATAAAAGCAAAATGCAGTATTCATACAGGGATTTAATAGAAATATTAAAATAAATGTAAACATTTATATTTTAGTCGTATTCGTCTCTTGGACACTCTGTGTAGTGTTTCTTGGTGTAGATTGCCAGGTCTTTCTCCAACCTATAGCACTATAGGGAACTGTGTGGAGCTATGGGACAATTCTGCATCTTTAATTGGCCTAGTGGCATGCTTTTGGACTGTCTGAGGAAACCTGCACAGACACAGCAAGAACATGCAAACTCCACACAGTTTAATAATTGATTGGCATTATTGTGAATCCAAAAACGACACATGCAGACACACTTTATTCCCTTTTGCTTCTTCATTAGGGAATAGCAAAGCCCTTGTGCATACTGCTAATAATATTGAACAAGCTTTTGTTATGAAGAAAGAAGAGATGATCTCCAGGTGAATTTTAATAAGGCAAAAAGTTTCAAGCTGTTCTCGCAAGTTAAATGTGATTTGATTTCAGTCATCTTTTGTTACCGGAGGGATTTCCAATGGAGAGGCAGTGGGCTCGCTTCTATGTCAAGATCTACAGAGCTGAGGGCCTACCTAAAATGAACGCTAGCATCATGGCAAATGTAAAGAAGGCTTTAATCGGAGAGAACAGGGATCTCGTTGACCCCTACGTTCAAGTGCTGTTTGCCGGCCAAAAGGTACGACGAATTTGCGTTATTATCAGATTAAAATAAATAATAAAAACAACCTGTCATGAGATGGGGAGTCAGGGGAAACCGGTCAGCAGTTACAGCAGTAATGAGAAATCTTATTGGTCCGTATAAAATTGACTGCTGCTCCTTATAAGCACCGTACATAGTCTGACATCAATCAAAACATGGTTATTTAGAAGACATAGAAAAACGGTCTGGTCATATATATTTGTGATTTCAGAATTTTATTTCGATTATACATAATTTGTAAATGTCAGCAATGTGCCTCCTCGTTTTTTCCCCGACAGGGAAAAACCTCAGTCCAGAAGGGTACCTATGAACCCACTTGGAATGAGCAGATCATGTTCACGGAGATGTTCCCGCCCCTGTGTAAACGTATGAAAGTCCAGATCCGAGACTCCGACAAGGTGAACGACGTGGCCATTGGGACCTATTTCATCGACCTTCGCAAGATTTCAAATGATGGAGACAGAGGTACAGGAGAAAAAAAAAAGTAGAACCTGGGTTAACGAACGCCCCCGATAGCGTCCAATTCGGATAACAACCAAACATTTCGTTAAAAATTTGCTCCGGATAACAATCAAAATTTTGGATAGCGACCGTCACTACATCAGCGACGTCATGATCATGTGACCAGCATCTCAGACCGAGCGTCATTCACACTTAATACAGTAACAATCGGTTCTCTTTATCTTTACATCTTCTAATAATTCAGTGATTTTTGTGCTTTATTTTTATAATAAAATCCTCCATCATGATTGTAAAGAAGATTCAGAACAATAGTAGCAGTGAAGTGAAAATACAGCAACAATA
>JAOUQU010228893.1:0-13783 GCA_028566735.1 Ammoglanis amapaensis
ACAATTGCCCAAGTAGTGTGTGTGTGTGTGTGTGTGTGTGTGTGTGTGTGTGTGTGTGTGTGTGTGTGTGTGTGTGTGTGTGCCTTTTTGTGTATGTGTGTGTGTGTGTGTGTCTTTTTTTATTCGGAAAACGGAGCCTAAAGTGCTGGTTCCTTATTTTGTGTTGACGCAAGTGAATGTTAATTCATTGTAACTGATTCACTAATTCGAACTGTGCCGCAAGTGAATCCATTCTTTATCATTCGTCGTGAAACGGTACTTTCCTAACATATATCCATCAGGCATGCATCGTTTCTCTATTTACTTACTCGAATATTCCAGGAATAAATGTTCGCTTGCTGTCTAGTATATCCCACTAACAAGTGCTGTGATGAAGAGATAATCACTGTCATTTACTTCAGTTATCAGTTGATTAACCAGATTATGCTAACGTATGTGCCCTCCCCTACTTAAACTAGGCTGACATAACACTATGCACCTAGGTTATTTGTGAGCCCTGGATAACAATACTATGTTAAAACTACTTCTACTTCTACCACTACTACCACCACAAATTACACCGTTACCGTGCCATCATCATGAACACTTTAGGAACCACATATGCGATCAACCAAGATGAATTAGCATCTAAAAATGGCCATGCCAGCATTAGTAGTACCGATCAACTTTACCCTGTGAAGGATGGGGTATGACATACCTCTGACTCATGATCTTATATGCATCTGGAAGGTAGCAACGTGTGTTCTCCATCTGTGCGGGATCAGCGTCACAGATCTTGTCGTCCGTACGGCCATAGTTGGCGCTCTCGATCATGATGACATCAGTGCCGGGACAGCGTAGCTCGATGGAGTAACTCTCACATGACAGTTCTCTTCTTACCACAGCCATGGGCACCGGAGCTCGGCTAAACGCTGTACACACAGACAGTAAGGAAAAGCAGATAGCACTCGTCAGTATTTTCTAATATTATTAATACTAGCACATAGTTGGAATATTAAATCAAATCAAAGTTTATTTGTCACATACATAGTTATACACAGTACAACCGGCAGTGAAATACTTATTTCCAAACACTCGAAATTACAGTTATTACAATATAAATAAATAGTTAGTACAATATAAATAAAAATAGATTATAAATGTAAACAATAAGTTTAAAAAGTAGGAAAAAGTATTGCGAATAAACTGTATTTATATCTTTAAATAAAGTGACTGGATGTCAAAGTGACCAAGAATGTCCAAGTATTGATAAAGTGACCAAGTGACTAAAAAGTGACCAGTACTAATAAAGTGTCCCAATAGAGGTGAAGTTAAATTAGTTTAATGACCAGCAATGTGTAACTGTAGCATAAAAAACTGAATACATCAGCCAAACAAGCAATTAATGGAACAATTTGGACAAATTCTGTTCCAGTTTAGAATAGCACACATGACCATGAACTCCCCTATAAAGCCAAATCTGTTCGACACGACTAATTATTAACCCTCATTATGCCCAGCCAACATTTTACAGAATTATTGTACACAATGCATAATTGTTTCCTATGTGATTTTTAAAATGTCTGGCTTCTCTGTGCATAAGCACGTTTTTTCTCTGGTCTTGTATTTTTCACAATCTTGTGCACTAGATGATTATTCCAACCTGCAACCTATAACAACAAGCCAGGAATATTTATTTATTTATTTATTATATTCATTTTAACATCATATCCATTTTTGCACACAAGTTTCAAACCATACACGAGTCACATCAAACACAGTCGTGGACGATTTGTCTTACCTGCATGTCTTTGGACTGTGGGAGAAAACCCTAGTACCCGGAGTAAACCCACGCGGACACAAAAAGAAGGTGCGAATTCCACAGAAAGTCCCTGGGCTAACCCGGGATTCGCACCCAGGACTTCTTGCTGTGTAGCGACAGCAAGGACTAAGACTGTAGTAGATCCTCATCATCATCTATTAACTTCACACTGGGTAATGTGAACATGTGACCAATATACTATTTAACATTATTATTTTATTCTGCATTTGTTCTGCATTGCAATCCAAAACTTTTAGTGTCTAGAAATAAGATTTGTAATAATAAAAAGTCTGATGAGCATGTCGACAGTGCAGATCTGTAATAAACTACAACAAATCTACAATGCAAAACGATGCACAAGAGAAAGAGATACACAGATTTTAGGTGTTGCTAATCCCGTCTGACAAAGCGGAGCAGACAGCATTTAGTGCTTTGTGCAACCTCATTTTATAACATAACGGAGTCGTCTTCTATCAGACTGATACGATTAGAGAATCCAGAGCAAGAAATCAGAGAGCTTTTCTTGTTATAAAGTATTTACAGATGTGCCAGGCTTTTATGTTCTATTTTGTGTATCTATAATCTCTTTAGCAACCCAAACACCAAATGGTTCATAGATCTCTCACTATATGACCTTCCCTGAAAAGACCGGTTATAAAATCTATTTTATTGCCATTATTAGTGATGTTTAAATTTTATTCAATATAATAATGAATATATTAGTATAATTATTAACAAATTGAAATATGCTTTTTTATTAATATTTATACTACTGGTGTTTTATATTCTTGTAATTTGTGTGACTCGGTGTTTAGCACTGTCGCCTCACAGCAACGTGGGTCAGCTTTCTGTGCAAAGGTTTGCATGTTCTCCCTGTGCCTGCGTGGGTTTACTCTGGGCTCTTCGGTTTCCTTACACAGTCCAAAGACATACAGTATAGGCGAACTGAAGATACTGCACTGTCCATAACTTCGTTTGATGTGACTTGTGTGTAATGAATGACCGTCTCCTGTCATTGGTGTTACATATCAGTGTTAATAAATGAATAAACAATAACAAGATACTAGATAAAATACCTGGCATTTCTCAGGGCTGCATTTAAAATAATGTTTTGTAGAATTGTATAATATGTTATTTTGCGCTTTTTGTCTTTTGACCTGCGCTTCCACCATGTCAGGAGGCACTGCAGTACTCCACTGTGTACAAAGATTTTATCAAACACAATCGTGGAAAATTCCTTGGACAATTTTACACAGTAAAAGGAAACCAGAGCACCTGGAGTAAACCCATGCAGACACATGGAGAAGATGCAAACTTTAACCAATTGGACCAGGATTGCTTCAACCTGGGGATCATCAAGCTCATCTAGCTGTAACTTTGTGTAGCTTCAGGAACCTCATTGATGTCATCAATGTTTTGGTTGATTCCCTCCTCACATCTGTGTTTGTATTCAAGAGAGATAACTCGAGTTATTCTCACCTGATATTAGTGATATAGAGGAACATATTTTATGGGTGGAATTTACTTGATGTTATTGATAGAGAGGAACATATTTTATAGGTGGAATTTACCCAATATTAGTGTTTGTGCTTTACATACCCAACGTTTATGATGGCGCTACTTATTTTAATATTAGTGTTCTAGGATTCAAAGACATAAATCGTTTTAGGTCTAAAAGATGTAAGGAAACACTGTTTAAGAATAATTATGAT
Source organism: Ammoglanis amapaensis (assembly GCA_028566735.1). NCBI lineage: Eukaryota > Metazoa > Chordata > Actinopteri > Siluriformes > Trichomycteridae > Ammoglanis > Ammoglanis amapaensis. The sequence continues at coordinate 3,514 of JAOUQU010228893.1, forward strand.
TTCCTTTGGTATGAATTACGAGTGCATCTGTAATTCACACAGTATAGTAATCCAGCTCTAAACATGAAGGCTTGGAATATAATTTTATACGTTAAATTGTTCATTTTTCGGCTGGGGTGGACACTTCTGCATCCCAAAAAGTGTCATAAATCTCAGTGGCGACGTCAGACATGGATTATCTTCAGAATGATTCTCACCAACATTTAAATCTGAATTAAAAATTCAAAGTCACAATGACTGACAAGCTAAATGCAGCATGAAGCTAGAGAGGAAGGTGACATCACAAGCTCCCGTCTCTATTCCCAATGTTCATTTTCACTAGCAGATCTGGGCTCGTATATGTGCAAGGTGTGAACGACTCGTGTCACTTACGGATCGATATTCGACACCATCTCGCAGGGAACTGAATATTCGAAGATGACACGGTGCACAGATGCTCAACCCATTGCGACACTATGTGTGCAGTTCGAGTTTTCGGGTTTAAACCGATGTCTGGCGCTTTCTGGAGCTTTATTAGTTACCAGACTAAATCAAATGTGATGATCTGTCTGATATACTGTAACACATACTCTTTACACTTTTGGATTCAAAAGCAGTACTAGATTCATATATTACACAGAAGTTGAAACAGAAGGAAAATGTATATAAGTGAAACAAATATATGCAAATCCATCGTAGCCTCTGATCAAATGAAATCGAAAACGAAGACCAGATATTTAACGGTTTAATTCAGTCTAGACAAAATGTTTAGCATCTTTTAGTCCCAGAATTCTCCAGTGTGTTTGTGCGTGTGATAATCAATGAGATACATTTTGTAAAAATGATATAAAAATCTTAAATATCCTGTCCGTAGCCTTCACCAGAGTCACTTGTGATCACATATCCTATGTGCCAAAGTGTCTAGAAGGCTATACTATAAAAGAATAATGGCCATAATTAACAATTAGTCTGAAAAATGTCATTACTGACAGGTCATGACCAACAGGCAACAGATCTGATCTCTGTTCCTAAACTGCTTACTAAAACAAACATCGAAGATACTGTAAAGATTTGAACGCTTGGCAACCCAGTCCTTCCCAAAACAAGTGCAAAATATCAAAAAAAACACACACATACACAAATTCACGGACCATTCGTACTTGTATTTGCATTAAATAAGCTCGATCGTTCTTTATTTATCTAGGTCGGCTAATGTACATCAATGCTACTAAGTAAGATTTGAATTTAGTACTAAAGTAAATCATCATTTCTCCACTTCGGCTTACTTAGGTCAAAACAGCTTGACGTTCTAACATCCCAACATAACGTAAGTTCTCATAACTAAACACTTTCGCATCAGAAGCCATCCATAATCCATACCCAGCCTACATATGCTTTTTTGATTTACCTTTCTTATAAACACTTATTGCAAAACAATAATTCTTAAAATTAATAGTGTGGGAAGGGGGTGGGGAGGGGTTTGGGTTGTATTACACATTAATATTAGTGGTTTGGATGACTGCCATTTTTTGTGTTGCAAATGGTAGCTCCACCTTAGCAAAGTCTTTTTGGAAAAAAAAAAATCAGTGCACCATCTGCACTGTTAATACGCCACATTGCCAAATCAGTAAAGGGACCACCATGAAAAATAATTTACCATTTTAATGCAACATATTATAAAACTGTCAAATTAAACTGGATCCAGGAAGATAGTGAAATATACCCTAGTAAGGAGTATAAGTTTTAGTGAGTAGCCACGGGAGGAAATGTGAAATAGTACATCGGATCGTCTCTGACAACAACATATGGAAGCGATATGTAATTCAAGATCTGCTGTCAAGACTGGTTTCTCATTTCAACCATTTTTAAAGAATGTGTAAAAAGATGTTGTTGCAAGCTTAGTCCGTAGATTTAAAAATAATAAAAACTTTAGAATTCAGGGAAGAACTAACAAAACAGCTATTCAAATAAACATTAGCAAGATTTACAGTTATGGCGATAATTAAAAATTAACAACAAGGATTCTGACAAACTGGTCTTATGTTAAGATTTCCACATGTACAGTATGATAAGGAAAATGAGAGACTGCTGTAGAATTACTTTTAAAAAAGTATGTTTTGGGGCCACCAAGGCTTTAAAACATCCATTACTGGACGCCAAGCCAAATTGATTTGCATAACATGTTTTACAATGGACATTGTCTAAGGACAACTGTGCAGAATCCAAGGCCTAAAGACCTAAATAAAAAGTCCCCTAAAGAACCCCCATACACACAAACTATTTAAGTTAATATTAGTAATTAGAATGAAAACAAAGTAAACAAAGCGATTGGAATTCATCATGGTTCAGTACAGCCCAAGTAAAGATCTGAAATCTTAAATTCCACTGATTAAAAATGGAGCTTCTCTGTAACACGCATTCAAAGTAGGTTTGGCAGAAGAAGAATGATGACATATGCCTAGGGTTAAGTATTGTGTGCATCGACGAGGGCGCATCGTCGCCATTTTATGGGCTGCTTTGATTATACACATATATTGCTTTTGAGTTAGTTACAAACATATGAAGGACGAGGACAAGGCAAGCTCTGTTAAACAAGCACTAAACAAAACAAACCTTATATTACAATCCCAATTACAATTTCTTTTTATCTAAAGCCATACGCATCATCTTGAACTTTATAAAACCAGAACAAGAAAGTTTAAATGAAAACCAAATCAATTGCCAAAGCTACTTCAAGTAATTTGTAGTTACTCAAAAATAACTAGTAAGTTTATTAATCTTAGTAAACATAAATTTATCTCCAATGGAGGCAGCACTATCATCCAGGAAAAAATTAGTGCCTGGCTTGTCTAAACTCATGTTTTAATTGTTGCACTGTATGTGCATTACAAGAGTTTTGGGACTGTTGGTTAACTTGAATAAGTATTGCTATCTGTAAAGCTGCTTTAAGGCAATAACCTTTGTAAAAAAAACAACTCCTATCTTTTGTATGTTTGTCTAAACCACTACTAACAAAAATTGAAAATAAGTCTAATGCCAACATATTCAAAACAAATCAAAGACCTGAAATATTTCGTTCGCATCCAGGAACCTGACGTCTGTCTTGTGTGGTGTGTAAGCTTTCATATGTGTTTGACAACTTGGGCTGATAAGTCCACCAGGGTAAACACTGTCTTGTGTCAGCACGGTGCTATGTTTACTATGAAGTACTGAACGTGAGTGAGCGTGCAATATGTGTATATGAGTGTGATAGTCGAAGCTCATCATACAGAAGTGGCAAACATTGTAGTGCTTATCACAGCATCCGTGACGCTCTGTATAGGCCGTGTGTGTATGTGTGTATGTGTATATAAGTGTGTGTGGGTGGTGTGTGTACACCAGTTAAGGCTCAGCAGACAGGAATGATAAACACTGCTTTACCTCTCACTGCTGTGATCACCGTCCTGGTGAAGTGTTGATTTTTACAGACATGAATCAAGGTGTCCTAATTATACTAGACACTGAAGATCTTGCAGTATGTACCCACAACAAATATAAAATGTTCAACCCGTGTCTACATGGATTTCCTCCAAGTTCTCCCGGTTCTAAAGACCAAAGACATGCAGTCAAGTTAACAAGATATACTGAAATTGTTCCTTGTGTCGGCACATTTGTCTCTAGGCCTTGCGACAGACTGGCAACCTGTTCAGGTGTTTGGTGTATAGTGCTGTTCAGTACTTCAGTTCAGTGTCCGAACATGACACTAAATAAGAGTTAGCTGTAGTTAAACTAATTAATGGATAGATTAAACAATAATCTTATCAAACCTATTACATGTGTGTAATCAGTATATTTGTGTTTTATTAAATTCTATTTATTTATATTAATAATGATTCAAAAATATAACTTAGTATTCATCATCATTACAGACTTTGCACTTTAGAATAGTGTATTTACATAATATTTATTTAATTAAAGACTACAATAATTTCTAGATATTTTTATGAATTTTAAATTAGGAACATTTGTCCAGTATTTAAGTTGTATTGAGCAGTTAAAACCTATTCATTAAGAAACTTTGACTAGCAGTCAAAAGGTCAGCGGTTCGAGTCCCACCACTGCCCTACCCTTGATTGTTTTGACTGTATAATGGCACAACACTATAAGTCGCACTGGATAAAAAAGTATTCTAAAAGTCTATTATTCTACAGTTTCTAAATTGCACAAAGCCTTCTTTATTGTATAAAGTCTCTTCGTTGTGCTTTTTGTGTACTGCCAGCATCAGCGTAAACAAAAACAAATTCCCCGTACAGTAAGTGTGTATATACACTCGGCAATAAAGCCTCATTCTGATCTGTGTGCGAATCATAAACCCTTCTTTCTGTTTTCAGCTGATGATTTGAGGACTACAAAAGAAATTCAATAAAATCTTCTACAGAATTTCCCCTTCACTCCCAATGGATGACTGTTTATTAAAACATAAATAAAACGTCACTCCTTGTTAATACTCTTTCAGATCGACTGATTTCTTTAAACGCTTATTTTACAAGGCCCTTGAGCTGAAATATGCTAATCGGCAGCAATTGACAGAATTTCCAAACGCCAGCGCAGCAGTTGAGAATTCTTCTGCTTGTTGATTGACTGATTAGCAACACTTGAATGACAGCTTCTGATAGCCAGACCGTCAAACTAGCTAAGCTAATTACTTATAACGAGTCTCAAACCAGCACATGCTGTTTTTATCCCTTTGGATCCAGTATACGGGGTCCGTACCTGACCGACAAAGCGTCAGTCACAAGCCAGTGCTGGATTTTTTTCAAACAGCAATTTCTATTAATAGAGGTGTGAGATCGTAAGTCCAGACAGTGTCTTAAAGGTCTGTAAAGGTGTTATTACACTTTTTAATGAGGTGTATTGAATGGCAGATTAGTTCTTTATAGCAGCTAGCAGATTTGCGCAGTTCTGTAAGAAAGTCGTCACTATAACCTCCTTTCCTGGATATGTATTGATGCTACAGTAATGAAGTTCTGGTACTTAAATCATTTTTTTCTCTTCCTTGTTATTATTTAGTCGTTGATACTAAAACGGAGTCAAATCAAATCATAGCAGTAAATACAAAACGACTTTTCATCTTGCGATTCAAGTCTCGCTTTGAGTTTGTCAGGACGGGTGTGGTGCGAGACTGTGAGATCTGTCTGTGATGCGCGACATTTCAAAGCTATGTGACTGTTTGAATATTAATGAAACCGCTACGGGTCACACCTCGATTCCGCCAACTTACAAATGCACATTCTTTCCAGGAAAAGCTGAAAGCTAAATTTACTGTGACAGTAACCCATTAGATGAGAGCCTTTGTGCTAACACAGCTAAAAGGGAAGAACTTTCCAGATGAGGCAACCTTCCTTCCATGCTTGGAATAAAAAAAGAAATAAATACTTTGGCTGATGAACATTTTAATGCATTTTTGGTATGCAGGATAGCGATGAAAGATGCACAATCGGTTGTCAAAAAGTGTTTTCATTACAAATGTTGATCCATGTGAGTCTAGTTGAATCTATTTATGTGTTCCATAATTTAATAAAGAAGTTCATTATTTGTTTTAGTAAAAGCTGTGGCAAAGCTTCGAGACTCTTACTGAAAAATCTTCAAATTAATAGTCCAAAGATAAGCTCTCAAGTTTACCAATACACTGGTGTGTTTGAAGACACTGGGTGTGTTTATGATGTATCATTGTGTGTAGAAGTTTGAGCAAACTATGTGCAGATAAACGAGACCGCTCACAATGACTGACACTGATCTGAGCTTGTTTGGGATATGCAGATAAGGAGTTATAGACATATATAATTGAAATATAATCGAGTGTGTGTGTGTGTGTGTGTGTGTGTGTGTGTGTGTGTGTGTGTGTGTGTGTGTGTTTAAAATGATTTTCTCTTGTAATGCAAATGCATATGGTTGCTTTGTCAAGCTTTTATACATTTGCCAAAACTGACCTTAATTATTCCTTTTTCCTCTGCAATTAAGATAATCCAGGTCATGAAACACAAACTGTGTTACACACACACACACACTTGGGGAAGTGAGCATATGTGCCTGGCACAGTGGGCAGCTTTAGGAGTTAGGTACCTTGTTCCTGTTGACAAACTTTCGATTACAAGCCAATTACTCCAACAACCAGATTACGGTTGCACAGACACACATTTGTGGTATAACAATGTTCAGTGGGCTGTTTGGTTTATTTTATTCAACCACATAAAGCCATAAAACTAAAAATACAATGTCCAAGTGAAACCAAACATACGAAACTAAAAAACAATAAATAAAAAAATAGAAATGTTCACCACCTGTCCCTGAAATGTAGGTCATGGTGATAAAGAGGTAAGCTTTGCTATTAAAATTGACAGGAATCCAGGTGTAAACAACAACAAAATGACTGAGGCATGACAAAAACTCGCTGTCTGTACAAACAAATAGCTCCCACACATCCATACAAACTACAAAAATGCTTAAAAATCATATTAAACATCTTTATATTAACACTGTGGTCTAGTATAAATATTACATTTATTAGTAACAGCACAACGATGTGTGAGGACACGAATCCTCCAGACAAAATCTTACATAATCCGATTATACATCCTGCTTCTTTAAAAATTTGCACCTTAGAGGTTCTCACGAAAATGTTCAATAAAAGATGATAAACTGAATGCCGTCTACATGTACAGGACAGCAAGGGAATTTTTTATGATCAATTCCGATCTTAGAAGCAAGACAAATGAAGAATGGCAAGATGACTGGGTCTTGTGGGGCATTCTCAGTCTGTAGTATTCAGTGTCAGTAAACAGTGGTAAACCCACACCAGGATCATGAGCAGCCAAGGCTCACTGATGCACGTAGGCAACAGACCAGCTACTGTAATAATATTAGGAGCAGCTACCAATCAGCAATGCAACTTTTTTGATGAAGAACTTTTTTCTGATTAACACTAGCATGACTGAAAATCTGAGATCCTCAGGACATTCCCCCCTCCTTCTACGAAAGAAGATCTCCATGCATATCGCCAAGCGTAACATCCATGACTGGCTTAAAAAACCTTTACACTAAATCAGGTGTGAATCGACTATGCAGTATTCAGCAAGCCTCAGCCTAGTGTGTTCCAACACCCACAGCCAGAAATAACTACAAAAAAACACACCTCATTTGTCCCCCCATGCCATCAGACGGTACAAGTCGTCTTTGGGGGAGAGGTAACAGATGGGAAACAATAGTAATAACAGTATTATTAGCCTGATTAATATACACAGTAAACCCCTCCAAAAGTATTGGAACAGCGAAACCAATCTTAATTGAAATCATTTGGGTTTGACAATACAAATAGTATATTAACCCCCACCCCCCATTCCCCTAAAATTTTTATTTACATTTATTGTTTTTGAAAGTCCTGAAAAATTAAAACATCAATAGTATATTGAGTTACGTATGTTGAATAGGTACAATGAAAAAAAACATCAACAGTTGATGAGGACGGAAAGACAATAAACCATCCATTAATGACATTTGCAACACCAAAAAAAACAAAAACAAATGCAACTTGAACGATGAAGGCAACCCCAGCAGTGTGGTTCAATTGTACTCACAAGTGTACTCACATAAAAGCGACTAGTCTAATTTTGACCTGACTTTATTTGAACTGACGACAGCTAAGAGCCAGTTCTGCTGTAATATTTGTTACAACCAAAGCATTTAGACATTTAAGTGTGTGTGTGTGTGTTGCTGAATGGTTTGTGTCGCGTTATTATGTTACTTAAAAATAGATTTGAAGAAATATGGTTGAAATGTAAATTAGTTAGTTAAATTAGTCTGAACAGGATGGTAGTTTTGTACACACTCACTTTTGTACACACTCTGCCTTTTGTATACACACTTACTCTTTGTGTGCGGCGATGTTATGCACGGTGACATTTGCAATGTTATTCGGTAAAAGAAATGCTCCCAGCAGCACAAGATCATTTTCAGCCGTGTGATGCTGCTGAAGAATACACGGTTGTGATCTACATTTAATTAACATTTAATCAAATAAAATCTAAAATTTTAAGAGCATGTAAACAACCTGTGTGAAATTTGGTTTGTGGGGGGTAAAAATTTCATAGACACTTTTTTCCTATTTATCACTTTATACCACCAACGCTCATCTTTCCTAAGCACTTTAAAAATTAGGCAGTGGCATTTAAGCAAGATTAGGGATAAAAAAAAAGATTAATGAGAATGTCTAAAAACAGTTTTTCTTCCTATCACTCTCGCTCTCTCTCTCTTTCTAAACTCTTCTTGGCAGATGCGAATGTGTAATTCCTGCTGATATTTTCGTTTTTTTCCCAGCGTCTTATCCAGAAGACACAAAGACGTGATTTCATTCCAATTACAGCTCGAAAGCCCTTATATTTACTAACAAAATACGACTTCGAAATTAACCAAACACGCAAATTAAACCGGATTTCATGTTTAATCATGTGCTTTTGTCTGAGAAAGCATTCAGCAGAAGGATAGAAGAGATTAGAAGAATTTCTGGAATAAAAAGATAAATAAATAAATATGTAAGGTATAAAAAATATAGGGCAGAGTTACGCTTGGCTCACACGCCGCAGGATAATTGGACTGATTTTGAGGGTCATTCACAGCTTGTCTTCGGTTAATCTGGTTGGTCCAAGACGACCAGCATGTATTAGCAGTGAGTCCTGTTGGGTTGGGTGTTCTGATAATTTACTTGGAACCAGCCAGGTAAAATATTTATTTAAAAACTGTTAAATACACACAGACAAGTACAATACACACGTTCAAGAACGTACACGGCAACTCTGTTGAGCGTTATTACTTTCTGGCTTTGTCCATTTTTAACATAGAACAGTCAAAAGATTTTCCTCTGTGCTGTCGAACTCGATCGAACATGTCGAATTGAGCACACCTTGCCGAGCGTTTCTGTGGGACCTGCAGGAACGCACACACTCGTCAGTAATTCGTCTTAACAGAACGTACTGAAAAGGTTTTCAAGCATCGCAGTGTGATATTTTGAATACTACTCACACGGAAATCAAATCTAATGAGAAGAAACGTGCACCACTTGTAATAGAAGTAATCATATCATCACATTGCACAGCGGTGTCTATAAATGGTACATTTTTGGTGCACGGGTGGAGCGGCCAATTCCACTTTGCATTTCCATGCTGATATTTCATTTGAGATCAAGTGTCACAGATGATAATGTCTGCCGCAGCGCTGCCATAACAACAACGAAAACACACCAAAACTTAAATGGAACTCCGACTCGGAGAGTCACTGACGTCTCTGTATTTTGTACCGACTACTAACTAGGGTTAATGAAAACCTCACGCTTTTCTTAGTCCAGTCATTTCCATCTGCATGATTAGAGACTGCTATGATGGATTTCTGCTACCCCCGATTGTGCCTGATAAGGTGCGTACAGCCCACCATTATATTTAAAGTTAAAAACTGAACGCTCACTCGGCACCACTGCCTCAAAGCTGAAAGATTTTGTGCATGTTTTTCTGTAGTAATGCAGCTTTTAATACATTTTACCACACACAACTGAATAATGGGAATCGATTAATAGTATTGGAGCATGGCAGGACCAAGATCATCACAACTTTTGACTCATACTTTGGACAAAACTCTTCAATACTCAACCACAATGTGGTCTTTAATTAATACTAATTGCAACGAGTCAAACAAGATTGCTTTTCATTTATATGTGTTTCCCAATGTGAAAACTCAAATAATGACAACAAGTGTTAAACTCATGAAACTGTCATGTAGCCAAAAGCATAATTACTGTTTCGGCTCCGGTGCCGAAAGAATGTTTCTGGTTTTGGCATAGTAATTAAAAGAAACACTGTCGCCTTCACATTGCTTAGCAGAAGATTTTGGTCCGTCTGTCATGGTCTGTCATATGATTTGCATGAAATATGTTTATTAAAAATATCATCCATTCCACTCAAAATGGATGGGTCCCTTCCATGTATTTTAGGAAAATTATTCTTGGCAAAATAACCCTCTGTTCACTCAACAGGGTTGGTCTAGTGGTCCTAAAGTCTGTAAAGCTGCTTTGTGACAATGTCTATTGTATCAGTGCTACAAAAATAAATTTGACTTGACTGTAAAAAATGTCTCCACGAATACAATTGACATAGGAAGTCAAACAGCTCATAGGCAAACATCCATATTTTTATTTCTTGTGTGTGTGTGTGTGTGTGTGTGTGTGTGTGTGTGTGTGTGTGTGTGTGTGTGTGTGTGTGTGTGTGTG
>JAOUQU010229001.1:0-13783 GCA_028566735.1 Ammoglanis amapaensis
CGCTCTGACCCCAAACTTCCAGACAAGTTGGGATATGCAAAGAGAAACATTTCATTGTACTGAACATCTGTATATGTGTAATGACAAATAAAATTGAATTTGAATTTGATTTAATGTGTCTCAATGTCTCGCAAGGAGACTGGAGGACCAAAATGAAAAAAAAAACAATAGCATCTTTGTTTATTGTGAATTACTTTGCTGTACATTTGTTGTACGATGAGGAGAACCGGTGTCATGACGTGGTCTTTAAATGTTACGTCGTTTATTTAATGCACTAAACTACGTTAAGCTTTTTGCAAAAAGTCGAGTCGTACTAATTAAACATGAAACACTGAGAAAATTCATCAATTAACTCAATTAATCTGTTATTCCAGACAATTGTAGATTCATGGCACTTGTCCCGATTTGATGCCACATCGTTTAACCACACAGCTCTAAACAAAACCATGATTCGCGCCAAAGACTTGCGGTCTGGCGGCTTCTCTTGTGAACCCACACTTCGTAAAACCAACGTTTTGTGTTTGTTTGTGCACTCAACAAAAACAAAAGTGTCTATAAACAGTCGGTGGACGAATAATTCCTGGCAAGTCAGAACTGGATGAAAAGAATTTGATTCATGCACCTATCCCTCGTTAGCATCGTCCAGAGCATCGTTACGATCCTACGTTCATCGCTGACCGTAATCTCACCAAATCTGCACAGCCGGGCCTAAATAAGAGAAGCTGAAGATACTAGGATACCGGATGTTCCGGGACGCACAACTTTACGAGCATCCAATCGAGCGAGAGTTTCTAAGCGAGGCGCAGGCGTGCCGAAACGAATCGCACATTTTCAGGCCGTGCCAAACACGTGTCTTTGCCGTCTGTCTCCATACGTACTGTATAACACTATCACGAGCCCCGAAATAACCCAGCTAAAGAGCAGGACTGTGTGGAATGTGGATTTCAGAAAGACTGACAGCGTGGGCTGCTTTCTCACCCCGAAATACAACTCTAATCTGACACACAAAACAAACAAAGACGTTCTCAACGAACTTCAGCCCGTTCACGAGTATCCCAGAATCTGAATTTATACAATCGTTTTAAAACTAAAATCGTTTTAAAATCGTTTGACCTGTTTTATTTTGCATATTTTTCAGTCACCTGTTGTTTCTGAGATTAAAAAGGGACAGGTTGTGTTGACAAAAAGACGTTCCCCACCCATATACGCTTCTTCTACACCCAGCTCGAATCCTCGACTACTGTTGGGGCGTGACTGTACAAATATATTTTTGGTGTTTATTCTGCGTTCTTTTTTTTTTTCCTTCATCTTCTTTTCTCATAATGATCACGTGTTAAAAAACCTTTTTTATTTTATTATTTGCACCTGGCACTGATCCAGGCTTGAGCGGAGGACACGTTTACGACCTTATGTTCAACACAACAACTCTAATAAGTAAACAAAACCTCAACGAAATAATTCATTATCAGAACATTTATACAGCCATCAAGCATAACATTATGACCACCTTCCTAATATTACATTAGATTCACTTTTGCTGGCCTTGATCAATGTGTTAATCATGACTCTCCTCAACCAGGGTGGGTTTATCTTCGTTTCCTTGGGATGCTAACTCTTTTTTTTTTTGCCTCACTTATCTGTTTTCCGCTCGATAACACGTTCACGAATAGAGGCTGTATGAACAATTTGATTGGCTACAAGAGACTAAATGACGTACATTAAACGATTAAATAAGCGAGCGTTTGTTTTTCTCATTTTTGGTAGGCAAGACTTTGTTCTTAAATCAGGGGTGATGAATCATTTCCACGTTGCCACCCCATTCCGCCCGTCTCACATCTCGCCGTTCGCATTTTCCTTTAGTTCGTTAAACGTGCGAGCGAGTCGGGATAATTAAAGAATAGAAAAAGAAAATAAAAAAAGTTCTCCTGTCACTCTGCGTAGACGAGGCTGATTGTATACCTGCGTACCTTTTAACTAATTAAATCTGCAAATCAAATCGTGTAAGTTGACTTTACTCAAGCCCATAAGACAACTGAGATGTGGGTTGTGCTTTATTGTTCCTCTCGCCGAGCGGCGCCTCGTTTTTGCCTTAATTTGCACCGCGGCGTCTTTCCGAGAGCGGCCCGCGGACGCCTTTAAGCGGCTCCATTTAAAATGCAATTTGATTAGTTGCCAAATTGCTAGCAAATGTAGCAAATTGAGTCAAAACTGTCAGTGCAGTTTTAGGATGAGGCGAAAATTTTAATTAGAATTGGCTACATGGAAATAAAAAAAATCTCTGAAAAATCTTTTCAAGCTTCGGATGTCTTTCCTAAAACAACCCTTCCTATTTATCTGGGCTTGGGAGCGGCACTAAAATGAACTGGTTTGTGAATCCTAGTGGTTACGGTACCTATAGTACAACACAATACAAAACACATGGCTAATTGAGTTAGGATTAATCAATAATCACTGTAAACAGAAGGGGGCGCTGATCCTACACATATTATTCTTTTTTTAGGAACATAAAACATTTAGCATTTTTGTTACAGTTTGCCTCCACAAGGTTTTTGATCTGCATCATTGACCCGATTTAATTTTATACAATTATACCTCTGATTTAACTTCATCCATCCATCCATCCATCAGCTATTTCAAGGTCACAGTAGGACACAAACTGGGTTGACACTAAACAGCTGAACAGGTCGCCGGTCTGTTGCAGGGTACACACGCACACAGGACGATTTCAGTATCTCCAATTAACCTTGCATGTCTTTGGGCTGTAGGAGGAAACCGGACCATGCTCAGACACTTGGAGAACGTACAAATTCCACACAAATATCCCCAGATCGTTTACCCCTGGGAATCGAACCCGGGACTTCTTGCTGTGAGGGGATTTCGCTAAGCACAAAGCCATCGTGCCACATTACTTATTGTGTAAAAAAAAATACTTTTAAACACCCACATTAATAAAATCAATTAATAAAGTTAATCATGGAACATTTGGAGTCAAAACTGTGAACCTGGCAACATGGTGAGGTCAACCAGGGAAATTTAAAATGTACTTGAAATTGCTGTTACAGTGAGTACTGATTTATTTGAGCTCTCATGTAGTGCATCGTAACGTCGCCCAAAATACCTAAACAACAATGAGAAGAATTCCTCAGAGATGTGACGAACACCGGCCAAAAATACTCCCGTTTAAATACTCCAGCACTTCCTTAATCACAGTTTAGAAAATTGCCCGGGACCTAGGAAAAAAAAGGACAGCTGCTGCGCCCCAAAGCCATTAATGAGATTCGTCCGGGGTTTTTCCTCTTAAAATATTTACGCCCTCCCACTGCTCGACCAAACAGGAACGTCCTAGAAACAGCGGATAAGAACAGAAGAAGTTCACCTAAATCAATGCGCTAATTACTGAAGGGGTTAGCAGAAGAAAAAAAACCTGAAGATTCACTTTCTACAGGGATTTTAATAAATATTGAATCGTGTATTTAGTTCAGGATTCCGTGAGTGGATGTGTGGAGAGGAATTAGTGCAGAAAGCTGATTAAACGGAGCTAAATCCAGATTTCTGTGTAAGATCCGGCAGACATGTGATGTCCAGAAACACGACACACTCCACCTGTCTGTGTGTGTGTGTGTGTGTGTGTGTGTGTGTGTGTGTGTGAGTGAGTGAGTGAGTGAGTGAGAGAGAGAGAGAGAGAGAGAGAGAGAGACCTGAGAGAGAGAGAGAGAGAGACCTGAGAGAAAATGAACTAGACACTGAATGAATTGTAGGTCTCAGTATTATGAATGTGACATTTAAACTCATTGAGACTTGTAGCATATCTTACTGTCAGTGAAAAGCTCTGCTGTGATGAGAAAGTGGGAATAGTTTTCTTTGTGACCGTTCCATACATTTCAGAATCTAATCTTAGACAAGTTTAACAGGGTCGTTTTCAACTCTGTGTAGGATTGGTTGGCTTTACCCATTCAGTCGCTGTGAGACCACCTTCCTTCAGACTGCCTATTTTTTAAGACCCCTGCCAATAGGTGGCCCAGTGAAAAGCCCCACAGTTGAGTACGATGAAGAAGAATGAGAACACAGTGTCGCTAATGTTTTTGGAGAGACTTCCTGACTTGTGTTCAGTGTGTTACTGTGCTCTTAGTAGGTAAGACGTTAAGCCTGTTAAAGCAGGTGCCCGCTCGTTTTCTGTCATTTCGATTTCTACGCGGAATAATTGTTTGGTTATGCAGAGCTAAATTTGTCAAAACAAAAACCAAAATGTCCCAAGGACTGAATAAACCTTGTTGATATGAGACACGCGTATAAAAACGTGTGTAGTGCGATGCAGCTTTAGCAACGTCTCAAATTGTGCACATTCGAGTGCACTGGGATGTAGTTTGTAGTGTGCACTGTCCTTGGTAAGTATTGTCCTGAATAAGTATTGTCCTGAAACTGAATACAAGTTTAACGCATGGTGGCAGTGACGTTGCTCATCAGTATGAACGCACTATGCATTAAAACAGTGCTTGATATGAGACACCAGGTTAGTGTAGGTCACACGTTTATTCTGCGCATTTGCAGCACGTCAGTCAGAGATGAGATAAATTACCTAATAAAGCAGTTAATTAGAATCTCAGTTCTAGACTGCTTATGTACATCATATTCTACACACTTAGACACATTAGAAATGCTTAGAATACAAAGATTTATTTGAAACAACATGTGCTTCTCAGTATTTGGAGCTTTTTGTGTAGTATAGCTTCATTCCTTACTGATTTTTTCTGGGATCCGTTTTTTAGCTTGTCTATTTGCTTGTCACTATTTCATGAAAGTGAACAGCAAACCATACAAATACGTACAAGTTCAATTCCTTTAAAAGACTGAGCACAGTGGCAAACTGTAAAAGCCAAGCATCAAAGCACAAATCTGTCAGGTGCCCGTCTTCACACTATATAAAAGGATGGCAAAGTGGCTTTCTGTGAAAATATGGGCTGTGTACGCAGGAACGTAGGAAGCTTCCTCGCTGCTTTGATGTCTAAGTAGACAGATGTTCTATTAAGTCTTTGCTTATATTAAAATCTATTCGAACAGCAATTCTTAGACATCGTATCATGTTTCATTACCGTACTATTCAAAACTATGGGACGAGGTGACGCAATGCATTAGCAAGTCAAATATCTTCAAAAAAATGTGCTTAAAACTTCACTGAAATGCCAGAACTTACATGCACTAGTACAACTGTCAACACAATTGCATTTACTTATAAAAACGAGTCCATTTTCGTTTATCCAGGCCATGTTTATTGTGTTTGTGAAAGAGAGTCTATGTCTATGAAATGTATATAACATGGCTGGCTCATTATATATTGCAAACTGAGGCCTGTCGATACTGATGCCAATCCACCAATACCAAATCATCAAGCAATAATAATCCATGGGTAAATTAGCTCTCTAACTAACAATTGTGAACCTAATGAACCAATCAGATTTGATGCAGCATTATATTAAGTACCACCACATCTTTCGTTGATTAAGAAACCCTGCTGGATTTTTGCAATTGGTTTTATAACATGAATGGATTAATCAGCAAGATCTCCAAGCTTATACAAGAAATGTTTTTATTACGTCTGTGAGCATTTTATCATTTATGAAGTGGTTTTATTGTGTTAAGCAGTGTTTTTAGTTGTGGCAGTAGTAAAGTGCTAAAGATTAAGTACGTGTTTAACCTCTTTGCACAGCACACCACTTCCATTCAGACTGCAGCAGAGATAACATATTTATTCCCCTGATGTTAGTTTGTGTTTATGTAATGTACCTAAGAACTTTTTGCAAGCACTGGATTCTTACTGAAATGGTCAGAACGGAAACACATTCATTTATTTACACATTTCTGAATAAAGTCATGAGATGGTTCATCTCTGAATGTCGGAAATAATAAATTTTCATTAAGCATCAGTACCTGGTAGGATAGCAGGTTTATTCTTTACAATAACCGATCCAGCAATAATTTGTATTAATCTATATAAATTTGACAATGCTTTCGCAAACACAAAAAAATAGAAACCTTGAAAACTACCAACTATTTCAAAACTATGAGTAAAAACGCTAATTAACGACGATGGATTGAAGCAGCCGAGTACACGTGTTGTGCTAAATGAACTGTGTGTTATTGAATACCTGCTGTGGCTAGGCAGTTCTCTTCGTCGCTGTTATCCCTGCAGTTGTCCTTGCCGTTACAGAGGAAGCTTGGATCCACGCACCGGCCATTCCGGCAGTGAAAACTTGTCGCTACGCACACGAGAGGATTCCCAGCTGCAGACAGAGAAGCACAAATGAATGCAGATCATTAATGGCAGAAAGCTACTCACACCAAATCGACATAATTAATGCTATGCAGGCTGGGAATGTACACGACCCGTCACTAATCTTCTAATGCACTGATACCTGCCAGTCATTAAGGTTATAAGGCCAGAGTGCAGAAAGTTTGTCACAACTGCATATTTAATGTCTACATATGCTGCTACACCAGAAGAGAAAAAAAACTAGTCCTTGACTTATTAAGTGATTTCACATGCTGTCAACAATTAGGCCATTTTGCTCATGTTGGAGGAACTGAAGGGCCCCTTTTGATCAGCTTAAATGCATAAGTGCTTGAATAAAACTAGTGACCAAATAGTGAGTTATTGTTGAGTAGACGGCCGTCACAATTGTCAAGATAGGAAAATATTACTATACTAGTTCCAAAATGTTCAAACTTCAGGAAGAAGGTTGTAAAAATGTTGTTCTATCTTCTCTTACAATACATACATCATTCAAATTTTGAGATGCTTTATATAAATGATTATATAAACACAGCTAAACAACATTTCAAACAGCCTAGTTCTCATGAGTGCACATAGGCTGATTTATGTAACTCTACATGAAATGATAAACAAGATATTTGAAATTATAGTGCATTTTGCCTTTTTGGGATTTAATAATCAGATCACCTCTGTTCTATGTTACGAAAGAACAAACTTATTATCTCTTATTACACATATGTATGTATCCAATTCAGTAGATGTGGAATAATGTTTCCCTTAAAGCTATTCAGGTAGGTTGTGTTGTTTATTGGAACTTGTATTTGTATTTTACAGTTTTGGGCTGGTATTTAACAGGAATCCTTTCGGTCACCCTGTTTGGGGTCACCATGCTGAATAGTGGTCTTTATTACTGATTTGCCATTGATTGGTTTTAGGTAGGACACCTTTTCAAACACAACCCATCTATTTGTCAGGGCTTGGGACTGGCACTACAATGCACTGGTTAGTGCATCCTAGTGGTTAGGATGGTGCCCAGCTGACTGGTGCATGACTGTTATTGAATTATAGAGCACATTTTCCTCCCATGAATTCAGGGTGGATTTAGTTTTTTTTGGAAAACATTTTATTGGAATACATTTTTGCTTGGCTGTAGCAGTAAAGCTCTAAATAGTTTCTGTGCGAATGTGTGAGTTCTATTTTAAGTCTAGTTTTGTTTAAAATGTACACGATGTCCTTCAAGTTGCATTCACAAGTCTGATTGTGATTGTTATAATTAACCACTCAGAACAGGCGTAGGTATACTCTGAGCCACAGAAGAGAAAGATTCCTGAAATCATAAATTACACCTGAAAGAGAATGATGAGGATTCCGATTCAGCACGACATGTCTCCTGGCTTCAAATATTCATTCCATTTAATTAACATGCTGTCTTTCGAATCTCCACGTTAGTATGGTACAAAAGATACGCTAGTGCAGCAAATAGCCTTTTTATGACAGCTAGAACAAATCTGCAGTTTCGATAAAAGGAATAATCATAAAATAATTAAATAAAGATTCATTTATCCAAAGCATACCGGTTGAAAAATCTGATCTAAGCAGTCTAGCTTAATCGCTAACAGACGTGAAGCAGTGCAAGGAAGTGAAGCAGCTTCAAACATCTCAGTGTCTCAGAGCTGAGAAATAAAACTAGCAGGCTTTTGGTGTGAGGAATTCAAAACAGAACTGCTTGCTATGCACAGAAGGAAACGACATTACATTTACAGCTAAAAGTCTTAGCAAACTTCCCCATAAACTTGTTGGGATCCACACTTTAAATACAAACCTGATTCCATTTGTAAATACTGTAACAATTTTAAATGACCCATTAGATGAAGTCCTGGCCTACCAACAACAGTCCTCACCGGTATGTCAAGTTTCAAGCTATTGAACTTCTCACACACTCTGTGTTTTTATGTCCTCGTACTCCACACACATATATTTGCATACAGAGTCTTGAGTAAAAAAAATAGCCCAGACCACTTTAGCCCAGTCCACAGAGAAATGAAAACATTGTCGTTTCAGAAATGATTTCTGTAAAGCTGACAGAGGGGGTGCATGACAAAAAATGCTGTAGTATGAACACTGAGCCCATTGCGCTGTAAAACTACTACATCCCTGTGAACAAAAACACATCAATGTGTTTTTTTACGGTTCTCTGTTTATGGTGATAGTGGAGCAGTGATTGTAGTAAAAGCCACAACAAAGCCAGTAAAAAACAGGAGTGAAGAGCACGCCAGTTACATAAACATATGAAGCTATGACATCATTATTTCAAATAGAAAAGATGTACATAACATGTACATGTGGAACCAGCGTTTTTGAAAAGCTTGCCACTCCGGGACCTGTGAAACTCTACTGCTTCTAGAAACACTTTAAGACATTTGACGTCTGTGATATATGATGTAATAACTACCTGATTTGCAGTAAAAACATCACCGGTACCACCCATCACTTGGCAAACCCCACCAGAACCAGGCACACTAGCACACTAGTGGATTCACAATTCTGGTCTGCTTGCAGTTCGACATAAAATGTGGATAAATTTGTGTGGATAAGATCTATAACATGAAGAGTTGTGTTGTTGGCTGCAAAAAGCACTTACAAAAAAATTTGCAGGATTATACTGCTGGTGGAATCTGTACCAACTGTCAGTGGCAAGTCATTACATTATCTCTACAATAACAGTTAAGCACTTTAAAGTTTTGTGTTTTGTAGCTATGTTGAGCCAATTTATCCAGCAAAGTGCTAACTGCTATTTTGAAATAAAGAATTCAGGTAACAGTGGATAATTACTTGTCAAGATAACTAGCTAATCTCTAAGATACTAATTAGCTATAACTACTATACTGAATATTATCAGTTTATAAGTATGGCTTATGACTTGAGTTGTATTATTTATAGTTTTCTAGAGGCCGTCACTACATGAAGATAGAAACATCGAGGTGAAAATGTTTAATGCCTCCCAGTCTGTCTGCAGATTAAACTACAGCACACGATTAGTATCGTAATTGAAAAAATCTCAGTGTTGCCACCATCTCCTGGCACACACTGTCACGTTATCTAATGAATAGTGGCAGCCATAACATATGAAAAGGCTGTCTGCTTCCTGTACTCTACCGAGAGACTGAATCAGTGTCAGATATTATTAACCATTCACACACTGGCACATCATGTTAAAACAGCCCTCTTAGAGAAACCTCTCTAAGAAATGGTGGGGTTTTTTTTACATTACGTGCAACCAATTACTACTTCCTTCTTCACACACACACACACACACACACACACACACACGCACGCACGCACGCACGCACGCACGCACGCACGCACACACAGCAACGCCACAAGTTGTGTTTTCCCCCCTAAGCTGTAAAAAAACAAAAAAATACAAATCATATCTCAATTCACTTTTTCACAGTCAAGTAAGCATGATATTGTCAAGGACTAGGAGACAGATTCCCCTGATTAAACCTGGCACCCTTAAGCAGGACTAAAGCTTGTTGCTGATGTACTATTTACTAAGCTTTACTAGATTCTAAGCGAAATGTTGAAATCAAATTATTCGACGCTTGTTGAAATATTCGCTTATAAACTGTTAAATTGTTTGCAATCAACCAACTAAACACAAATCATTTTTAGTAATCATCAAATTTTATGATATTTAAGGGAACATATTATGCAAAATTATGCGTGTTTTTATATTTCTTTATATAAAAAATTTTTTATAGACAAAATTAAATAGTTGTCTGTAAATTATTAAGAAAAGTTAGGTTGACATCAGTGGTATTATGATATAATTACCTGATTTTCAGTAAAACACCACTGGTACCACAATCACCTGGCAAACCCCACCGGAGCCAGACACACTAGATTACTTGAGGAGTCATTTGTGAAACAACCAATGTTACTCAGTAGTTCAGAGAGCTACCACAGTACCAGACAATCTCCCCTCTGCCATTATTTTTGAACAAACCCAGTTTGATCAATGTTTCGATTATTAAGAATGAATGCCATGCATGTTGTGGGTCAGTTAAGGTGTACATTCATTCGTACATTCGTTTCAGCAAAGGAGCAATTAGTATGCACCATACTGTGTAAACTAAAACCTTGGTCCCTGTTGCCGCCAAATCTTTCTGCTTTCTGAATTGCTGTAACTTGAGAGTGTCCGACTACCTGTCTTCTTCTCCACGTGAAATCTGGGACATCCAGAGATAGCTTCCTCGTATTGTCTTATTTAGGCAGTGTAGTCACTGTTCCAGTAATTCTCAACTAGTGAACTAAGCCTTCAAATGTCTTTCTTTGAAAAGTCAAGGATTTTCTTTGAGCCAAGAAAATATTAAATTTTACATAACTTTAACTTTTTGGACTCTCTTGATGTTTTTAACATGGAAATAGTTGCCAAAGCCAACAAAACTTGATCCAGTTAAGGTATTAAATGATGTTTTATCTCAAGCATACCTAAAACAAGTAATGCCATTCTTGAGTTGCATCATATTCGCTTAATACAAGATCTGATTTGTAAATGTATGTATTTGTAAATGTCATATAAAGGAGGAGGAGGTAAAAAGTAAAAACTAAAGGTGCATCTCAAGCCGTGCAGGACTGGCCTTTGTAGTCTAACTTAACAGACAAACTGATGTTGCATAAATTGGGTCACATTTTAAGTCCGTTTTGTGTGTGTCAAAAGAAATATTGTTGGCTCACAGAAAATGTATGTTTCTTCCAATAGAATCTACACTTTATTTACGAAGATTTCAATGTCATGTTTTTCACAGGTTGGATTACATTCATGACAGCAAATAATTACATTTAACACAAGATGCATCATCTCAAGTACAATATCAAACTATTTCACAAACAATTTAGCATTTCCAGTTTACCTCACTTGCATGTCTTCTGACTGTAAGAGAAAACTGGAGGTCCTCGAGAAACCAACACAGACAGGGAGAACATCCTCCCAAAGACCGAGTTCAAACAGAAAGGACAATGACAACTCAACCGGGGAATCAAACACTTCGTGCTGAGGTGTGGCATTGCTACCCACTGAGCCATTATGTCATTCCCTATACTTATTACAAGAAATGAACACCACCTGCTGTAAAGGTCATAATGAACACATTAATTAATTATACATCAAATGTCTGTGCTACATTAATGATATGTAGAGTGAAACGCTGCCTAGGGCTAAATTGAGCATTTTCAATGACAGCAGACTGCTGCAATTTATGTCTCTTTAATACTCTACTTAACACCAATAACTGAAGGTCCTCCATTGAACATCTGACATGCGATTATATTGTGGTGAATTCTACCAAAAGCTAAAACCTGCTGAACTTTATACATAAATGAAGGTTGTAATGTCGTTGAAATTCAAAACAGGCGCGTTTTTCTGATGGATGCTGAAAGCTCCCTAGTGCACGATGCCAGACAGACCTGCAGAACTGTCAAAACATGGCAGATACGTCTGAGCAGATGTGTCGATTAGATACTCACTGCAGTTGTCTTCGTCACTGCCATCAGGACAGTCGCGGTATCCGTTGCATCTGAAGCGACCGATGATGCAGTGAACACCGTTGGCGCAGCCAAAGAATTTGGGGGCACACTTCGACTTCACCTTCGCTGTAAGAGACAAGATATGAGAAGAAGAATCATCAGACCAGCTAAGAGAAATAATACGTGTACAGCATGTCAAATAAATATATCAGGACAGATGTAGAGAGCTAAAAAATTAGAAGTTTGCTGGTTCAAGATCATTGAACAATGTCCTTAACCTAATGTCTAAAATTGTGTACAAAATATAATTACTTTAAGTTACTTTACAATAAAGTGGCAAATAAAAATGGAATTAGCTTGAAACAACAACACAGGCTGAATGTATACAAAAAATCTTTACAAAGTATAAGATCAGAATGAATTCTCTTATTTCAAAGTCAGACTGTCCCTCCTGCCCCTGCCCCAACAAGTAACCTGGACATAAACAATGCCAAAACATACCATTGCTGCATTTTGCATGTGTGTAGCATAGAGTTTGGGGGTATAAGTAGTTGATGTATCACATAGTTGATTTTATTGAAGTAAAGTGAACAGCAAGTCAATGAAAGCAGACAAGACCGAGAGGTTAAACTGACCTGTGATACTTGAGCGCTGGTATATCAGACTAACGATGACGTGTACACTGTACTTAGATCAGACAGCCTGACTGGAAACTAACGTCCATAAAACCGACTGAGGTTCCGATCAATTGGCTGGCTCCAAACTTGGTTTAGTATTGGCTGTTTAGCACCATTAACTCTCAATGCATGGACCAAAACAACATGATGTTCTATACGCCAGCCATAAAAAGCAACAGACATTAAAAGCGTCTACGAGACTGCATTAATAATTAAGCTGCTTAGATGTGATAGTAATAGCTTTGGCAATACCATTTTTCAGAAGGACGACATGATGTCCTCTATCCCACTAACAGAGGTAGAACTAATCGGTACACTTTAGTCAATCTGCAAGAATCATCACGGTATATAAGCTGTACAGGACTGGGTGTTCTAACCTTAGCAGACTGCAGAATAAACAAGTACATCATCACCCATACTTTTCTGCTGGGATGCCAACTTAAATTAAAAAAAGAAATAATTCATTTACCGGCTGAGCAGTGTATACTTCCTCAAATCTAGAACGTTCCAGAATACGTTCAGGCACAGCCATTCATAGGGGAAAAACTATACAGAAGGAACTTGCATCTTTATTTCTCAGTGTGCAATCTATAGAAATTATTATTATTTATTACAGTGTACAATCTATAGAAATACACAAATATACAAATCCGCAATGTTACTTCAATTACCACGACAGTGGTATTATACTTACATGGCAACATCTTGCTTTGCTTTAATAGTTTAGCATCAAGATCATAGTTTAGCATCAGCATCAAGATTACAGCAAAGTAATTCTCTGCTACAACACGAGTTTTGGAAGGTTGTTTTCAAAGTTGTACCGGATATCTGGCCAATTTGTAGCTATCCCGTCCAATCCGGTTCTGGACAAAAATGCCAAAGTGCCAGATATTCAGCCGGATAATGTTGGGTCATTATTTGTCACATGATTGTTTCTGTATATGCTGGTCCTTTGTCCTAAGTTGTCTGTTGTAAAAAGCGCTATATAGTTGACTAGACTTTTCTGAACAAAATTCTAATTGGTCGGCACGTTTTAAGCGTAGCGAACAGCATGCATGGCTGCACATGCACACTGGGTCCCCACATACACGTTTAAAAAGTACACATGAGAAGTGTGTACAAATGCAGAAATTAACCACAGATGCTACAAAATGCAGGGAATGACATTAAAATGTTTGTTAGTGTTTCGTCTTATTTAGTGTTTGCCAGTAAGACTCGCACACACGCACGCGCACACGCACACACACGCACGCACACACACACACACACACACACACACACACACACACACACACACACACACACACAC
>JAOUQU010229217.1:0-13781 GCA_028566735.1 Ammoglanis amapaensis
ATCTCATACCGACCCAGCCAACGTCGCCTCCTCTGGCCATTCCGTGTCTCCGTTCTTACCGAGGGCGCCCCCGGCACTGCCCGCCTCATACCAAAGTTCTGGAAGCAACGCCATGCGCCATCTAGCGTCAATTGCCGTGAGCTTTGAGCCCAGTATCCACCACACCAGCCCAAAGAGAATAGGTACTAGATCAAGTTTCATTCTCTGAAACTTTCATTTCATTTTCTGAATCCCTCTCAAAATTAAGGGTGCGGCTTAGATTCAGGTGCGGTTTATACTCGGGCCAATACGGTAATGTTAATAATTAAAAATAATTTAAAGTAATTAATTTAACAATCATTCCAATTATAAAATTAAGCTGACCGGTGCTACATTCGGGGCTGGCCCAGCCCTCCAGACAGGTCTTGTTTCCATTGTGGTCGCAGTTGTAGTGGCCAAAGAAGTCATCCCGCGGCCGGCAGAACTTGTTGCAGCCGAAGCCGTAGTAGTGCTCGTCGCAGGTGACACGGACCTGGTAGTCGTACTGGACCACGGCGCCGCTACGCTTCAGCGTCTGCCACTGCTGGCTGGGGTTGATCATGCCCGACTGCAGGGTCTTCTCGATCACCTGACCTCCGCTCATACCTAAAGGCATAAAGGAAAATCATTCACACTGACGAACCCAAGGCCTGTCGGTACCTGTGGTCACCGCCACAAACCTCAAACCACAAACCTCTGTATGCGTACTTATGCACTTATCAGTCTAAGTGGAGTAGATGTGATTCAAGAATAAAACGAGACAAGACATCTGTACATGTCGGCAGTGAGCTACTCGTGCCTGTCAGTCATTTAAACAGGCATCGACTTTATACATGCCAGTCCTCTAAATGAAATGTGGTCCCGCTACCTGTCAGTCAAGGCCCTTTAAAGGTGGGATACTCATACCTGTCAGTCGTATAGAATAGGAGACATCAACTTTATACCTGCCAGTCATGTAAATGAGATGAGGAATCTGTACCTTAGACATGACTTTGTGTCTGTCAGTCATGTAAAAAAACATGGACTTTATACTACATACAAGGACTTATACAAATCCTCCAAATGAGACGTGGTCCCTGTACCTGTCAGTCGACGGTACGCTAAACGAGACGGTCCTTTAAAGACAGATTTGTACTCTTAGTGTTATACCTGTCAGTCATGTAAATAATAACTGCCCTCTGTAGCAGTCAGTCATGTTAAAGAGACCTGGATTTTGTCTGTCAGTCCTTTAAATGAGACATGACCTTGGTCCCAGGCTTTGTAAAGTTACCAATCGCTATTCATAGCTTAAGGGTCGGCGACGGGCATGAGGTCAGGCGTCCGCTCCTCCTGCCAGAGTCTCACCTGCGTCTGAATGTACTCCGCAAACACACACCTACAAGGCACGCGCAACCCGACACACCACACTCACACACTTCTCACCCGACTGTACGAATGCCTCACGCTAGCGCTGGATTCCTAACCATGATGAAAAAAAGACCACAAACACACACACACACACACACACACACACACACACAAAACCTTCCTCAAAAGACTTTCAACGGGCTACCCAATGACTGAAAATAAAGTTTAGCTAGCTGGTTAGCCTAAAGGCAAAGAATCAAAATTAACAGAACAAAATATTATACTATATTGTACTATATACTATACTACATTAAATATACTAAATTCTAGTAAAATTAAATTATAGAGTGCTGCAATTGAAAAAAAAGTACATTGGAAAGTCCAGGATTGACTGACATGGGATTCAAACACGGGACTTCTTGCTGTGAAGCAACATTGCTAATTAAAAACTGTGAACTAAACATTAAAACACTGTTACAGCTAAACAGTAAATGTTTGTAAAATGAATGTGGTATTTATAGTTGGTAGCTGTACGTGTACTGTTATAATGAGCACTTCTGATTAGTTAGTATTCTGTTTGATAAAGTAATAGCAATTTTAATAGGCTGATATTGCTAATTAAATTTAATCTCAAGTATTATTAGACATCGGTAGCTAAAACAGAAGGCAAAATTGCTATATGATACGACGTAAAGGCGGACAATTGTTTGACTTTGATGATACTTCAGCTACCTCAGAACTGAGGTAAATGTTAGCTAGCTAGTCAGCATTAGCACAAATTTGACAGAGAAATGACCAATAAAACTGACTAAATTGAAATAACACAGAAAAAAAGATATTGCTTCTGAAACTATTACTATTGTAAAGCTACAGGACAAAAATCAAGCTAGCTCGCTATACTTACTTATAACCACACCTGTAAAGCAGCACAGCTAGTCAACATAAAGGCCACAACAGATAGAAAATGAAAACAGTAGGAGAGACAAAAACTAATTTATAATAAAATTAATTTTTTATGCTACAATCGGACAGAAATGACCTCCGTTCATGTAGCTAGCTCGCTAAACTTTTCACCTGAAGTGATTACAATATGAGTGAACAGTGCTAAGCTTATGCTTACCGCTAACTACTAAATTATTTCATTTACTGTTGCAGGCTTCTATTATTTTTATTATTATTTACATTTTCCTAACTATTTTATGCGTCACACACTTCCTGAGAGGATTTTCTGTTGCAGCTAGTAAACTAAGCTGCCTCATCATTGAGGTAAATGTTTAGCTAGCTACTAAACATTTACCGCAACAACAGTAATAACTGACAACAGTAGGAGAGTTAAAGCTATTGAAAAACTACCCCAAGTTACCTTATGTAGCCAAGCTTGGAAAATTTTCAACATAAAGTCAAATGTCATTGACCAGTGCTAATCTTATGACTATTAAGCGATGTCATATATTGTTGCTGGTTAATATCATCTTTATTATTATTATTTTGAATTTCCTTCACTGTTTTATGTTTTAATTCTAGTCAGGGTTGCTGTGAGACCAGGTCCTTGAGCGAGGCCCTTAATCAACATCCCTGTATTCCTTGTATACAGCTGCACTTTAGTGCAAAAACAATACACATTTTCCTAGTCCCCTTGATCCCCTATAATTCCATCTTCCGGTTGAGTAGGTCTGCAACGTTTTCGTTTGGCTGGACATCAAACACCTCTTTCGGTTCCTCCTCGGAGCCGGGGTGGCCCACTGCGCCCATTCTGTTAGTGATTGCATGTCAACGCCGGTCAGATCTACGGGTTCTGTCTTTGTGTGACCTCAAAACCAAACTTTTCCTTTTTTTTTTTTTTTTTTTGGGGGGGGGGGGGGGGGGTGCATGCAGACAAACTGAACTGAAGAGACAATCTCCCAGACTCAACTTCTGATTCATGTTTGCGAATCCAGTAGTCCAGCCTAAGCCTGAGGTGATATGACGTCGTTTGACCTTGCGTATTTTGTTGCCATGGTTAGCCAAGCTTGCCTTAGAAACCTAGGTCAATTTTTAGCTAGCTAGTTAGCATGCAGCCAGATTGTTTCAAGAGGCAAACAGGGAACTGCGTGGCTACAATTCGAAACAACTCCTCACAATTCATGGAATTACCAGATTTTGAGTTTACTTTAAAGTTGACTTCTGAGTCATTTACATTGTATTATTATTATTACACCTTATTATTACTACTACTATTATTAATATTGAGAATAAATTGTCAGAATTTTTCATGCATCTTGAGGCGGGTGGTAGTTCACGAGCATTGAATCGACTATTAAAATATTTGAATTAATATTTGACTGATTAAAATTTTGTACATTCATTCATAGGTTCTTTTAAAAAAAATCCTGCTTTTTTTCACAAGATTCATTCAAGCAGATCTTTTTCCTTGTTGGGGGCAGAGTTTTCCAAAGGAACAGGAGCTCAGTTCCCCTAAAAGTTAACACTAACATCCTATCGGCATATGAGTCAATCTGCTAGCATGTTAACTGGCAACTAACTAGCATTATGGTGAAGCAACTTGATATCATAAATTCTATTAATACAAAACAGACTCCACCAACTTTTCCCAGGAGGCAGACTGGTATGGCACTTTTGCTATCCCAGTTCTGCTGGGTATTGTTTCTTTAAAGCCCAGCGACCCCTCCAGCATAGGAAGAGCACACAGGAGTTGATCCATGTGTCTTTATTATTTGTGATAGTGAAAAATTAAACAGGTTAAACAGGGGATTGGTGTTTGCACATTAAAATAATTACAGTTATATGATCTTACAGAAAATAAATAAATACACACGAAATACGGGGCGGGGTTGGAGTTGTGTATAATGTGTATATAGAAAGTCCTGTTATTACAACGCCGCCCACACCTGTTCTCAATCATCAGTCTTTCAAAACACTTTAACAGGAGACGGCCGACACACATACACACCGAGTTCAACCACCGTTAGCCTGTCGGAGCGCGTCTCGGGGTTTTGATCATGTTTTTCCATTCTGGCACTGTTTACTCAGCGATTGTGTGTGTGAAAGTGTGTGTGTGTGAGAGAGAGAGAGAGAGAGACAGCACTATCTCCACAAGAGTAAATAAAAGAGTCATTACTCACCGCCGCCGCCGCTCGAGTCGTTGTTGAAGTCCAAGGCCTCCACGATCAGTGTGTATGACCTCTGTAACAAAAACACGGATAAAGAGATTGAAGTCACAATTTTACAAATAACATTGATTCCTCATAGAAATATATGTTGTGAGGACCTTAGCCAAAGAAGGTACTCTTTCTCAACGAATGAACAATAATTAATAAAGCATTTACGCCAACCACAAAAGGGAGAACTACGTATAACATCAACCATAACCATTGTCAACTAGAAATGTAAGTGCATTTACAATAACACACCATTTTGAGCAGTTGAGGGTTACGGACCTTGCTCCGGGGCCCAACAGTGGGAACTAGACCTTCCGATCTTTACCCCAGTAGCAAAACTACTAAAGACTAAAGAATTTTACTTCTACATCGACTCTACACTCAGACACTAGGGGACGTCAAGAATTTGTTGTTACTGAACAACAAATGCTTTCATAAACGAATCATCGTAAACGTCATAGCACGACATCTATAGGGAGCGAGTACCGTTCTGGCCAGAGTATAAGTCGCACTTTTTTCCAAAATTTCGAACATAAAAAACTGGGGTGCGGCTTATTTGCGCGACCTATAAATTTTCAGTTGTAACAGAAACTTTAAATCTAGCGCACATTTATAACACAACATTTTATGATGCAACATTTATAACACAAAATGTTATGACGCAACAATGACGCTCATGTTTGGATTTTTGAATAAGTCGTTACGGAGTTTATTATCATCGCATACCGACCCAGCCAACGTAACCTCCTATGGCCATTCCGTGTCTTACCGAGGGCGCCCCCGGCACTGCCCGCCTCATACCAAAGTTCTGGAAGCAACCATCTAGCGCCATCTAGCGTCAATTGCCGTAAGCATTGAGTGAGTGAGAGGTGCGGCTTAGATTCGGGTGCGGCTAATACTCGGGCCAATACGGTACCTTATTTTCAAACATGCTTTTTGGGGCAAAGTTTTTTAGAGAAAGAGGAGCTCAGATCATCCCAAAAACTTAGCAGTAGCATCCTAGTGGCACAGATTCATATTGGTGAACAACTCTTCTTTTCCGTCTTTTATTCCTTTAATACATTTGTTCGCCTTTCTTCCAGCCAATTGAGTTTTGTGTCAGATCTGTTGGGGATGGACCCTCGATCTTGAACTCCACCTTGTGCCAGTATTGATGGGTATAGATTTTTTTTCCCCTGTCAGGAACACTCAGGAGGAGGAGGATCTTAGCACTAGTGTCCCCCCTTGACTAAATCTCTTAATTAAAACTAATGGTTTGAATGTCAAGTTTGTGAAAATGTTCCTGGGTCGATCAATACTTCTAGCAGCCACACAAACACACACACACGCAAAAACTTCTGCTTTCCTCTTTCTGATTAAGGCAGTTTAAGCAAATTCAACAACAAAGACTAGTGTGTGTGTGTGTGTGTGTGTGTGTGTGTGTGTGTGTGTGTGTGTGTGTGTGTGTGTATGTGGGTGTGTGGGGGGGGGGGGGGGTCCTTGGTAGCGGCTCGCCTTTGAAGGCTTTTGTCACCATTAATGCCACTGTCTCTCTCACCAATATCAGATAACAAGTCACACAGCCGAGTGTGTGTGTGAATGTGTGTGTGTGACTCTAAAAGAATGTGAGTGTATTGTGCCAAAGGACGAGAAGGCCAGTGTGTGTGTATGTGTGTGTGTGTGTGTGTGTGTGTGTGTGTGTGTATGTGTGTTGCTTCTCATTTCTCTTCACACACACTCTCCAGCTCTTGCACATACTCTCTTATCGTAGCACGGTACGACGAAATGCTTCCGCCCGGATCATGCCAATAGTTCCCAACGTGAGGCCCGTACGCTACATAAACACACACACACCGAGCAACAAAATCCTCAGCTGAACGTATCCACTACTTCACTATCACAGTAGAAACTCAGCTAATTTGGTTAGTCATTAGCGTTAGCACGCTAACAAATAATACATACATTTCAATGAATCTCTCACAATTGATTCTTGGCCCGAAGACAAAAGAAGGTACCGGAAAATAACAAGAAGAAAAGGAGACAAAACGTTTTTCCAGGAAACTTGTTGAACGGGACTTCTGGGAGCCAAGATGTAGCCAAGAAGAAAAGACGAGCGAATACGACAGGAAGAGCCACAAACAATGAAAAAAAAATCAAAAAAATAATGTAAATAAAACTTTCGAAATTTGAAGCTAGGACAGCAAAAAAGTCAGTGGCGACCAATTTGGCGACTATATCTGGACGGGATCAGGTGACCACAACGCAACCTTAAAAAAGTCAGATGAGGCTAAGTGAGTTTCCAAGACCTTAATGCGTTACATCCCGCTCACTAGCCTCTACGTACCTTCACTCTCTGTCTTCGCCCCATTTCCCAGAAGCATGAGAAAGATGGACTGGCACAGGGTTTCAAGGGTTACCATTTAGCCTTCACCAAATTCTTGCTGCAGATCGCTTCTATTTCCCAGTCAGAGGTTGAAGTCTCATAGAGAAGGAGGGTCATAGAGGATCTCGGGGATTGTACCCTTTCCCAGAAGCATGCAGAAAGTATACCAGCACTTTGCTTCAAATCCGAGGGTTAGAAACTAATTGTACTCAAGACTATGATGCTGTGGTCTCATAGAATAGGAACCAATGAGAGGCTTTTGGTTGAGCCGATGTAGTGTAAATAGCCAACTCTTAGCCAAACCTCAAAGATTGACCGGCTACTCCAACTACTTCCGTAGGCCAAACACTTTCTATAGGGGCTACAATATCAATTCAGGCTTCCTGTCGCCTCTTCACGCCCGGCTGCATGTTACGATTGTGACCCATCTGCCTTTATTGGTCCGTAATCCCACCGAATGCCGGGCCAGAGCTTTTGTTTGGCGCTAATGCACATAGTCGCCACAAATGCAGACGAAAACCACATAGAGGGAAAAAAAAGAGACTGATCAATCTCAGCATCTGGTCCGAGGTGATTTTTACTTCCCCAGCTTGGGATCTGGGCAGAGAAGGATAGGCTTTTTACCCACAGTCCCCTCGGACATCCGACACAGCCATACAAACAAACGGGCACAAACTGCCACACTCGTACATTAAAACTCCTTTGAGAGCCAGGTAAGATCAGTTTCTAAAAGGACTGGGAAACTTTGCGCCAAGCTCTTGCGCATAGTCAGCAAGAAGCAAAAAGCCAAACAAGTGAAAAGAATACAGGGAATTATTATGGGATATCTGATTCAATACACCCCAGCGTTCTTTGAGGTGAGGCGTTTCCTGCCCGAAACAAGTCTGAACTCAGTAAAGAAGGGAACTCCCTGAGCTTACTGTGCCAGAGGTGCAGCATCGAAAAGCTTCACCAGCTAGCAGGCAGTAGAAAAAACACCCCTCCCCCCTCCACACAAAAAAAACTACAAAAACAAAAAGTGGTTACTCCGCAACCTCTGGAAACATCTTCTGGCCTTCCGGATGCCCCTCTGTCAGTACAGCGCTGACTGTGCAGAAGCTACTGCCTAAGCACACGTACACATTGGTACCCCCCCCCCCCCCCACATAATCCTTCACTTTGTTTAGCTCATTCTGCCCGCGGGCCGGAGTGCACCCTGCCTATCGCTCCAATTGCTAGGTAGAGATGGAAGGGAGAAGAAAGCATGCAAGATGACAATGTCTAATTATACTCCATTCAGGCCGAATTTTGGGATCCGCTCCAGGCGGGAGGACACGAGTTGTCTTGAAGGTGGCTGCCATGACGACAAGGCCTAATTAGCCCCCCTCGGACCGACTTGGCGTGACCCGTTATTGACAGCCGAGGCACAAAGGGTCAGGAAAGTAAAGCTCTGGCATCTGAACAATCGGCACCATTCAGCGTCTGGAGAGTAAACACGGCAGAGAAAAGCGTGGGTATACCTGGATCTATGTTTGGGGGCATTTTGAGATCATCTAGATTGTTTATCCAAATAAGAAAATAACTAAATCATATTTTGCTTCTTTTTATGACATTTTAACTGTCAACCAGATGCAAGAACTGAATGTATTTTTCTCTTCTTAGGAAAGGGTTAGGGGCAAGAGAAGAATCAAAATCACTTCCAACATCTGGGTCAATTTAAGTGCGTTGACATTCCACCCCAAAACATGTCTACAACGTAATAACTGGACCAGCCATCTCTCAGACACAGCCAAACACAGGTGTGGCCAAAACTACAAACTATTTACTATATTGTGCTCTATTTTTGGGTTCAACCAAGTTCGAACATCCGAAATCCGAACATCTAGAGCAGAATTTGTAATCAAATAAATCAAGAAATGAATGAAAAACCAATGCACAGAAAACTTGGGCCAATCCCACAAATCAACAATATTTATGACATAATTCTCAGTCAATCCAGATGCTTTAATGACCTATCAGCGTTCAAACCATGTGACCTTAATTATACAGGAAGTCATCGGGGGCTCTTCCAGGTCGGTATCGAGTTGTTAACAGACAGAGATAACAGAAATGAGAAAGCATTGTTACGTCTTTTATCTAACCGGGCTGATAATTAATCTACTGTAGAGCAAACAAAGTCCTTCCTCTTCAATCTGCCTTGATCATTCACTGCCTGGGTGAACCCCAACCTGAAGATTCTACACCCTGCAAGAAGGGAGCTCATTTTTAGGGTCACAATAGTTCTGGAACACCTGAGGAAGAACACCTCCCGAGCAGGTCACCAATGGTGGGGTGAAAAAAGTATCGCATATACAGAAAAGAGCTACCTTTTAAAATACCCTTGCCAGCTCCTAATGCACCAATGTCTGGTGTGAGGAAATTAAAGGTGAACCACAAGAAGCCCTGACTGAACATAAAGCCTTTAGAGAGTTGGTTGACCATTGCCTGAAAAAACTTTAAGAGAAGTCAGACTGCTTGTATCCCACTCAAAGTTAAAAACCTCCTGCTGACTCTGGTTCTTGTGAAGACTCCTGCTGAAATTTTCCCCAGCCACTTTTGCCCTCTGGTTGCTCGACAAGTGTTGTTATTCTGTCGGTCCCAAATTCAAAGTTCTTTGAAATTGACTTGGATCTTGATAGACCAAAATACCAGATTCAATAAAGTCAATGACCTAAACAAGACCCCACATTATTTAAACATCATAAACTGAGCTCACCGGCCATGCAAAGCTGAAGGGCAACACAATGTGAGCCTTGTTGTTTTCCGCCAAGCTTTTTGCCGCCTTGTTCTCGGTGATGGCTGGCGTGGTCCCGGTGCCAAAGCTGCACGAGCCGCTGTGTGTGACCCTTGACTGGTACTCCTTGAGACAGATGCGAAAATAAGTATAGCACTCGCTCCTGGCACATCGGTCGTTGTTGGATGGATGGCCCCCACCACTGGTGCTCCGCATGGGTACCACCCGCAGCTCGAAGTGTCCTGATGCTTCGGAAAGCTTAGAGCAAAAGGAGAAGAACAGAAATGAATCTATGATGTTATTTTACACGTGCAACACTTTAGTAGCAAATCTTTGTCTAGATATTAACTTTAAACAGTAAGGGGTGTCTGTGCTACTTCCGTTTTCATACAAAGCATGTGTCTAGGATATTTGGTATAGTTTTTATAAAATGACTTTATGGTTTAGATAAATTGAAGATTGATATCGTAATCGTATATCATCATGGGTGGAGTGTATCACAATGTCTTGAAGATGGAATCAGGGTCAGGACGACAATACTGATATTGCTATCCACTACCCAATATCCAACAAACAGAAAACATTCCCATGACTTTCACTAACGTTATGAAAAAACGTCCTCACAATAACGTCAGTAGAATGTTCTATAAATATTATGTGACCTTGATAAAAAATAACATCTTGAGTGAGTGGTAAATTAAAACAACTTTCTTCCAACATCACTAACGAAAAACTACATTGAAAATAAATGGAAAATATTATTTGGTAGCTGGGTAGTCTGTGTTAGTAGCTAAATGAACCAAATCTAAACAGTGAAATACACATTTTCAGATGCTAGGGGGCAGCAATGAGCACACATGCCCGAAGCGATGAGAAGCCCTAGACATGGTAACCAGGTAGCAGTTAGGTCTTTGATACCTCACTCAAGGGCACTTCAGTCAAAAAGATTTAAACCCTGGGTCACTAGAGCAAAGTAGTTGTGTTGTACCTGTGCCACCTGAGCCCCACAACCATGAAGTGATCATTTGTTGTGTTGGTGGGGGCAAGTCTAACCCCATATCAACAACTGATGGGAAACTTTAGTTAGCAAATATTGTTAAAGAGCAACAATGGAGGGCATTTTGTACATGAATCAACTCTCTTAACTCTGCATATAAAGTACAACATTACGATTTGTGTCCTTTTGACACAGCCCACAAGTATGCAATGTCACTCAGCTTTGTGTGTTTATCAAATAACACACAGGTTTCAAACGCCAACATGCTAATTGTTAGCTGCTAATGTTGTAACTCTGGAAAAGCGAAATAATACAGAAATTAAAATTTCGGTTTTTATAAATACGGGATTCAACAAGGGTGTGAATGTATCAAAAATGACACACTTAAGCAAACATTTAGCATTTTAAATGGTCTGTTAGTAAGAATGATGTGGTGGGAGTAACAATCCAATTATCTATAGTAGATATCAACGAATCGATCGATTCAAGCCCCTTTAACCCTTTAAGTGCACAATATTCAAAGTTTCTTTGAATAAAAGAGTCGAATGCTTTGAATGTAAATGTAATATTATAAGCCGTGACATTTTTTTCCTATCGTGAATGGACTGCATGTCT
Source organism: Ammoglanis amapaensis (assembly GCA_028566735.1). Taxonomy (NCBI): domain Eukaryota; kingdom Metazoa; phylum Chordata; class Actinopteri; order Siluriformes; family Trichomycteridae; genus Ammoglanis; species Ammoglanis amapaensis. The sequence goes on from JAOUQU010229217.1 coordinate 11,250, forward strand.
AGGACCCCCTGGCATATCAGTGACCCCCCACTGTCTAGATGGCCATCAGTGGTAACTTGGTGGGTAGGGGCGCTTGGATCGGCGATTTTCTGATATCTAGCCCTGTACTACCTTAAACCATTAAGCCATCACTGCCCGTAAATAATTAATAACGTAATTATTATTTATCTAAAAGCATCGGTATCAGATGCCTGGTGGCATCTACTTACTTGCTATAGGAACTAAACCAAAGTTTCGCACCATAGAACAGCACTACTCTGACACACTGGTCGGTGCCCCGTCCAGAACACAACTCATGACGTCACAAAAAAGAATCCAAATCACCGCGGAGCGTTTCTGGTGCATCGAGTCAGAGAAAAACTTCTTTCAAGCAAAAAACATCATTCAAGTTCTGACAGCGCAATTACAATAAACACCAGTCACGCAGCTACACGTTCAGCTTTGAGAACCATTATGTCGTTAAAAAAAGGTAATAAAAAGCAAATAAGTGCATCTGTGTACGCGCCGATCAATTAGTCGTTGACAGTAAAAAATATGAGCTGCAGTTGTAGCGCACTTTAAAACTTGTTGGCGCGTTGCTTTGCCCGGTGTGTTCGACGCTCCGCAAAATGACAAGACTAATAAAATCAATGAACTAGCAAAGTTCACGTGTCTGGAATCGCGTGTTCGTCTCTATTCTGATTTATGCACGCAATAACAAACAATTTACGAGATTATTGGGTGGGCTGGGTGCTCGATACTATCGTGTTTGGTGCCTGCATATTCAAAATACCTAGGCTATATATGCCAGATAAAGATAATAAAATAAAGCAAAAGAAAAAAACCTAAACATATCGTTCAAAAGCTCACTCACAAAGTTGCGTTGCCACAGGGGTGTGTGCTCGGACCTATTCCGTTTGGTGCGTTAATTCATAAGAAAATCACAAACAAGGTACCAGTTATTTGCGTCACTGTGTATGCGCGTGAAAAGATCATATGATGGAAATTTTTGCACGCTTTCTGACATCTTGACCAGTTTGACTTTTTAAATAATAAAGCTCTCCAATCAGAACCGAATGAGATACGAGTTTAACGTGCGTAAATCGGTGCATAAATCAATGCGTAAATAGCTTCGTACCTGGATGTACACGCAATGCACCAGTAGCTGAAGGCACGCGGCGGTCAGTCCGAGTCCGGGACAGCGAGCCCGCATGGTGCAGCCTGTCCGGTCTCCTCTACCCCACCACCTCCCCCCCACACCCCCCCCGCTCACAGTGCGGCCGGACCGCGGCTCCCACTCGGTCTCAGCCCGCCTATATCGCACATATAATCCAGAGTGCGCGTGATCCGTCCCGTGGGTTAAGTGTTTCGGCACCTCCACGTCCTTCAGCGCTCCGGTAAAAGTTCCTGACCGCAGTGGCTCTGTCTGACACTCATGCACGTGCACGCACACGCACACATATACGCACACGCACGCGCGCACACACGCTTGCACACTTTTTTTTACACTAGTCCGACCGAACAGCGCGCAACACAACGAATAACGAGAGCGAGGGCGCGAGCGCGCTAGCTATACGGTGGTGGGAGTGGCCATTCAACGAGCGCCGCCTACAGAGCGGTAAACCGCACAAACCCGCAAAACTGCAAAGTTGTTATAATTGTTCGCGTGGTTACAGTGATTATTAACATAATGATCTTAATCGTGCTCATTATTCCTATTATTTTCGCTGTTTTTAACTACAAACGGCGATATTATTGTTGTAGATTACGACATAAGTAAATGTGGTATTTTAAATATAGTGACACAATTTTAACCAATTTCATGTGATTAGCAATACTAAATTGTTATACAACAATGACTATATTACAGTTATTATTTCAGCATTTTAAAACGTATTATTATTGTTGTTATTATGATGATGGAATGATAATTAATATGTATCAGTATTATAGTTTAACATTTTTTATTATAAGTTTAATAATTAGTTAAATTCATGAATTGTAATTGGATTTGTTTATTTTTACTGATACTGTTTCTTTTTTTTTTCAAACATAATAATTGTGATAAATTATATATTTTTAAATATATGTGTTTAGTTTTAAAATATTAAAATTATATTATATTAAATAATATTAAAATATTATTATGATTGTTGATTATGTGGTTATTATTATTGTTGTTATTTGTATTACTATTACTTTTTATTAGCAATAGTAATAGTAGTATTAGAAACTAGATCATCACATCATGATATATCGCACATTTTATGTAACTGATTTGTCTGATTTGTCTTCAGAAGACACGGTAAGTAATCAGACCTCCCATCCCACCCACGAAACTCGAACCTAAACCCTTAATGTTGTGAGTTTGATTCTGAATGGATATAATTGGCATTTCTCCCATCAGTCGACACTCAGTCAGAGTGACAGAGACTCGTCCTGGAGCCACAGGGGGTCATTGTTGTGTTGAAAGGTTAACTGAGAGAGAGAGAGAGAGAGAGAGAGAGAGAGAGAGAGAGAGAGAGAGAGAGAGAGAGAGAGAGAGAGAGAGAG
>JAOUQU010229324.1:0-13780 GCA_028566735.1 Ammoglanis amapaensis
GTGTGTGTGTGTGTGTGTGTGTGTGTGTGTGTGTGTGTGTGTGTGTGTGTGTGTGTGTGTGTGTGTGTGTGGTGAGGAGCATGACATGACCTGCATGGGTTTGTTTATGGTAGATGTTTACTGTATACTGACCTCACTTTTCTCCTCCTCCTCTAGTTGTGTGTTCTACGTTTGTGTTTGTATATGTGATCTATGTTTAAGTTCACATGGAAAATTCTAAATAAACCTTTGGCACATGCTGTTCAAAACAATGTCTTTTATTTTCCGCTCTTATCTTTGATTGGTTTGGATCAGGTTGAGTGGTCCGGATCTTCTTACAGTTCAAAGATCTGCAAGTAAGGTGAATTGGAGATACGAACATGGTCCATGATGGTTTGACACAGACATGAAACTAGCAATTACCTGTCTTGTTCTTTTATAAGGGTTTAAATGATTGCTGACAGAACTATCATTCTGAACATTTGTTTTAAGATGTTATGATGATTTTCTGGCCTGTCTCTTTAGGTACTCTATAAAGGACCTGATGAATCATGCTTTTTTTGCTGAGGACACTGGAGTGCGTGTTGAGCTAGCTGAAGAAGATGATGGTAGAAAGGCCTCTATAGCACTTAAGCTGTGGGTAGAAGACCCACGTAAACTGAAGGGCAAATACAAAGATGGTGGCGCCATAGAGTTTACCTTTGACCTAGAGAAGGAGGTTCCAGAGGCTGTGGCTCAGGAGATGGTGAGTTTTGCGATATATTTATATAAAAGAACCTACAAACCTGAACTTTTACTCTTGGTCTCTTGCCAAGTGAAACGACAGTTTTTGAAAAGTGATATATTAAATATAGGTAATTCATAGGTTTTGTTTTATTTAGTTTGATATGACAATAATACTTATCAAGTAAAAAGTTATGACATTACTCAATAAGACTTATTTTCTCTTATTATTCACTTAATGACATAATTAACATTTAATGGTAGCTAATTGGATAGCTTCACTGCACCAGATCGTTACAGAGTTAACCTTCTAACTTCAATATACCCTAAATCTTCCCTTAATCTACCCTCATTCTACTCCTCTTAACCCATCTTCATCTATGGTCATAAGCTGTGGGTAATGACCAGAATCGTGCCTTCTGGCGCATTTTCACACAAAATCACTAGAAGAATTGTAGAAGGATATCATTAGTTTTATTCAATCTTAATAATCTGTTTTGTGCTGTTTCCGGAAATGCACCAGTTACTCCGTTTATGCTTTTTAAGCACCAGATATCGGAGAGTAGGAGCACACATGCATCTAGACTGATTTTAGAATTTTGAATGCAGAAAATGGCAGGGTTGTGTTAGGGTTTTTTTGTGCTGTCTCTTCATTTGCAGTAAGGTTCGCACACAAAACTTTAATAATAATAGATCCTTATGAACTGTTGTACTGCAGCCAGCGAAACACAACACTTTTTGTGGGACTTTCCTTTACTGGAACTGTACCGCTTGTCTTGTGCACGGTAAGCGTAAATCCAGTATCCATACAATAATTTCGGGAGGTTGTCATGTGATTGGTAGTGTCAGGAAGGTTCTAATACAAATCGGGCAAATTATTAAGTCATAATACGACAGAAGTCAAAATAGCTCATTTTTCTAATTTACAGAAAACAGATGGATTTATTTAAAATGGATGGATTTATTTATAATATAGATGTATAGTTTGTTTATAGAAGCAGTAGAGCGCCACATGGAAATACAAAACGTACAAAAAGTGCATAATATCTTCATTTTAAAGGACAAAACAAAGTTAAAATAAGATTATTATTAAGTAGTCGATTTGGTTATGAACATCCTTACTTGCTGGCAGTTTCATTGTATGTTGGGCTGGTATTTATGATACCAGCACGGCATCCTCTCACTAAAAAAAAAAAAAAAAAACTAAAGCGATCACCCCACAGACACATTAGAACACTCAACCGATTGGTGTGAGCTTGGAACGAACTGTTGTATTCATTATTTTATTGCGATTCCTGGTTCAGATGTCCGTAGAATTTCAAATCAGTAAGGTGGAGAACTATTGAGAAGCTGTTTTTAAACTATAAATGATCATGCAACATATTGTTACAGCTCAAAGCTTAAACTTAGATAAATATGGATATTCCTTCATGAATTCTTTTCTTTCAGTCAGTCCCATATTTAGTGATCATGGCTTTAGTGGCACACATACCTGATTTGCCACAGTTTTATTCGAGACACTCATTCTAATTCCCATTTTCACTTTATATTGGACTGCTACTGAGAACCACCGCCTTAGTTCTTCCCACAAGCACGGCCATAATTTTATTACTTCCATGGGATCAAGAAACGTATAATTTAACACAGCTAATCTCTGACTGACAGTCTTATGTAATCCTATGACTCATGATTGTCTTTTACTCTCCCGATTAGCAGGAAAACTCAAAGTGGTGAGTGAGTGTGGAGGCTGTTGCAGTTAATGAAGTAATTATGATCCACAGACTCCTTGTTGTGTCTGTTACACTGTGTGTTGCTCAGATTTATGGTACGAGTACAAACTTTATTTCCAAAATATTTGGGAGGTTTTATTAAGTGCAACAATAACAGCTTAAAATAAGAACTACATGGTTTAACTATCTTCACTCACAAAAGCATATTTGGCTTTAGGATGTATATTAAAAGCACTCCGACCTTCACAGGTGAACTTGATGTGATCTCTAAACATGTCCAACTTTTCAGGGTTTTAGTACTTTTTGCACAACTTACTGTTTTACAACATGTGTTTGAGTCGGGAGATGTATTGCTCAATTCTTACATCAGTTACAATTGGTAATGAAACAGTCTTCCTCGTTATGTCATCAACATGCAGGATGTGCTAAGAGTGCTCATAGTGGCTGAGTGTGTCAACAGGTTGTATCAGAGATATAGAGTGACTGGAAGAGTCTTTGTCCAGTCATCGTGCTTCTACATGAAAAACACCGGCCTAATTTCATCTTAATAGATAGCAATGCTCCAGCTAATTGCGGTTGCGTCATTAGGCAATTGTGCAAACTACTTAAATGATGTAATATCATTGTAGCATGACCTTTATGTTTTCAATGAATATAACCTGTAAGCCAGTAACAATAGTTAATTTCATAAATACTTCATTTATAATCTAGCATACAAATGTTTACTCTTTAAGCTCAGATGTTAATGTAGGTTCAGATCCTACCACTGGTTGGTCCATTTCGGCTTTTAAGATTATACTCAACGAAAGTTGTCACTTTGATAAAAATACCATTGCTGAAAATGTTAATATCTACACTATATTGTATACAAGTATTGCTACTACCGTGCCTAGACTCCAATATGATTTCAAGTTGCATCCCATTCTTAATACATAGGATTACAATATGACGTTGGTCCACCCTTTGCAGCTAGAACAGCTTCAACTCTTCTGGCAAGGTTGTCCACAAGGTTCAGGGGTGTGTTTATTGGCATTTGTGGCCATTCGTTCAGAAGTGTATTTGTGAGGTCACATACTGATGTTGGATGAGAAAGCCTAGCTCTCAGTCGCCGCTCGATTTCATCTCTTATAATACTGTGGAATATTTAATACCAGGGTAATTTCATGACTGGATTTGTTGCACTGGTGGAATCCTATCATAGTTCCACGCTTGAATTCGCTTAGCTTCTGAGAGTAAAACACCTGATTCTGATCATTTGGATGGGTGAGCAATATTGTTTGGTAAATTTGGGACACAAACCATTGTATTGAAATGCTTCTCCATTCATGTATTTATCCCATAAATGTATTACAAATGCCCATTATTTGGGTGCATTTAACAACTTGTTAAACAGAAAAAAACAAGCATGATGTAATTTCATGTGAAACTCCAAACAAAATTGTTGGCACCTTGTCAATTGTTTTCTTTTTTTTTTTCTTCACATGTCTGATGCTTGTTTAAACTCACCTCCGGCAAGTAACAAGTGCAGGCATAATAACAATTACACCTAAAACCAGTTAAAAAGAGAACTAGACTCAATATTTGCATTTTGTCTGTGAGCGCCACGCTTAGCATGGAGAAGCTGTCTGAGGACTTGAGAACCAAAGTTGTGAAAAATTATTAACAATCCCAAGATTACAATTACTCCGACGAATCTTTCAGTTGTTCTCCTTGTGCAACCTAATCAAGAAGTTTACAACCCATGTTACTGTAGCTTATCTCAGTGCATGTGGTTGAAGGAGGAAAATTGATGAAAGTTTGCAACACAAGTGTGTTTGGAACTTAATTGAGTCCGATTATCCACCATCCAAAGAAATTCAAGCCGTCCTGCAGGCTCAATGTGTATCAGTGTCTGCGTGAACTGTCGGCATTTGAATAAACTGAAGCATTATGGCAGGAGACCCAGGGGGACCCCACTGCTGACACAGAGACAAACAAGCTTGAGCAAGTCAAAATCTTTCTGGGAAAATGTCTTGTGGACAGACAAAACCACGATGGAGGTTTTTGGTAATGCACATCATTCTACTGTTTACTGAAAGTTCTACAAAGAACAGAACACAATACATACAGTCAAATATATCAAACAGCCAAGTAAAACAGTAATGTATTGAGCTATGGTGTTAGGGTTGATTTATAATTCTGCATTGATTTAACATCGTCATAATGCAGAGCATGTGCATTGCTGTGAACCATATCCACAGAATTTTCGCGTCGTCGGATGTGCATTAAACAACACATTGAAATAACCCACCTCAAAGGGTAACACTATAGTCATCAAAAGAATAGTGTGCACACTTGTAGTTGAAGTCGGTCAATGCATTTGACTGTGCCTTGATGTTTATGATGTTTTGTTTACGACCCAGCATTCGTTCAATGTCGATCAGCTCCAACTGCAAAAACGACCTTTTGTCTTTCATCTGCATCCCAGAGAGTAAGCAGAAACGCAACAAAACCTTCAGAAACTTGACGGTCCCTAGAATTGTGGCAGTGAATTACTTAGCTGTACATATGACCTCAAAGCAGAACTATAAAAAGAAAACAACGACACTGTTGTCTTGCATAGAGGCAGAAGTTGGAGAGGAAGAAAGAGGAGAGTGAAAGTGTGTGTCTGTGCACTCAGCATATGTATATGCGTTATGGGTGTGTGTATATGTGAAGTGGTAATGCATGTGTGTAATAGGCTGGTGCCCTGTCCAGGGTGTTTATGTGTGCCTTGTATTTGCGTTTTTACAAAGGACTCCATCAGCATCCTACTCTCTCCCCCCTTTGCACCACCCCAGACCCACGCTGATTTTTTTTAATTAAAAATGTTTGTTTGGTGCGTTAGCAGTTAGCTTGTAGATAACTGCTAGCATCACTCGCCTGTTAACCCCCCGAGCTGTTGTAACATGCTCTGATGGTTCATGCTGTGTTAGGCTGCGTTGTGCTTTGGGATAAGCATTGATAGGCGGTGTCTATGCTCTTGGCAGTCGCCGCAGATCAATCAGAGTATACTTCACCTCACTCAGAGGTGACCAGTCCATCTATCTACGCCTGGCATGTCCAAAATCAACTACGGGGGCTAATTGCAGCCCCTGTTCAAACTTCCAACAACCTGCCGGCTCTGTAACTCAAAAATATTTATTATTATTTTACTTAATACTTTGGCTGTATGAAAACACAAACTAAAAAAAAATCAAAATATAGGCTTTAATTACAATTCTATACATCTACAGTGATATATTATATTAAGATTACATATTATAACTGTCTCTATATGTTAAAGTCATAATAAAACATACTGTGTTGGATTTGACACACAACTGCTGTTAATAAACACCGATGAAAAGAATAATCAAAATTTGACTCAAAATTCAAACAGTGCAACAAAAATATAGACATTAAGAAATAAATGCCCAACATGTCAACTCTCACCGTGATACAAAGGTAACGCTTGCAAATTCATTAATTAGTTAATGACTGCATGTGTAATCAGAGTTTAATGATGCATTACTGACACTGAGAAAAAGTTGTGTAACTCCAGGTTGAACTGAACCTTTGGATATAGTACTATAGATTAGCTCTAGTAACTGACAATGGAATGCACAACTTCACGGATTAATAACATCTGGAACCCCCCTCAGTGTTTCATTCGGGGAAGCAAAGCCAGGCACTTTAAGGTGTAGGTGCTGTGAGGCATCAGTGTTGTACCACCCATTGTACCACTAGGCATCATGTTACTGTATCCATGAATGGGATCAGATCAATGTAATAACCACATGAAAAATGCCTGACCATGATGCAAATGCTCTATCGATTGAAAGAAAGCGAAGCAGCTACAAAATTACTCTTCATACTTCATGTAAGTTTCAAAAATTGTGTGTGTACCTTTGTACATACACTGTCCTATGATACACGATCGTCAGAGAGGTCAGAGGGCATGTTCTTTTGGAAAGCATTGGTATCCGTTTAGTCTTTTCTTTGCTGACCTGTTTCCAATTTTTGTCATCGAGAGTGTTTGAGTTGTGTGCTGTATTTTGTGTGTGTGTGTGTGTGTGTGTGTGTGTGTGTGCGCGCTAGTCAGCTGATGTACTAATAGGTTTGGTGACAGCAGGATGATCTGGGTGGATTGCAGGTCAGCTTCCATCTGTACACACACACAAACACACACATATGTGCACACGCACACCCTTTTTTATTTATTAGACAAGATACTGGATATGTGTGCCCATTCCCAGATGTACACGACTCTTGGGTGCTCTGCTGATCCCTGCCACCAAAGCAACTTACAATTACATTGGAAAAGCATTCGTGAGAAATCCAGGGTCAGGGCTTGCGCAATCTAGGTAGTGGGGCTTGAACCAGCAACCTTTTTGTCACTAGCCCAGTAATCAGTCAGGACCTGCACCAGGGCTACTGAAATTCTCTTCATATATACTCCCTCACACACCCACGCACACACATACACAAACACACAAAAAGTTATACTGACAATTATATTGCTGTTTTATTTGATGTGTGTGTGTGTTGGTGCAGAGCATTTCAGAATTGTCCATATAAATATGTGAACATTTGCTACACAATCTATTTTCTATTACTATAAAGTTTCCAGTTTTCACAATTTTGAATTTATGTTAAATATGTTTAAAAAGCGACATGACTATTTAAAACATATTTTTTGTAGATCAGAATATAATACAAATGAATATACATATACAAAATGACAAAGTGGCATAAATACTCATTTTCCTACACGGATGATTTTTGAACTACTCTATGGAAGAGTGTAAAGTCAAGTTATGCTCAAATATAGAATGTAATGCCTCGTGAGATATAAAATACGTATGTGCATTGAATGTTAAATGTAAACGTTATAATGACTGTTATAATGAATGCTGTGGAAATGTATTAGGGACTGTAAGGCTGGTTAAAGAATGAGGTCCATATAGATGTAGTTTGATCAGTTCTGTGTAGTAGAATTTCGTGACTTGTTATAAGTCATATAACTCTTGATATCGTCTTGTGAAGTTCATATTAATGCTCATCGTTTTGGAACATGTCCACTTATCGTTGACATGCTGTAAACGTGACACCAGAGGTTTTACAAAGACTTTTAGTTTGCGTGTGAACTGTTATATTTATATTTGCAGAAGTGGTCTGTGGTACTTTGTTCCTCTTTATGTGAAGCACAATTTATACTGGCTGATACATTAAGGGTAACAGAGTAACAGAGTAGCTCAGATGGTATTGTGTGTATGTCTCATGTATGTAAGACCTGGGTTTGGTTCTGACCTCATATTTTCTGAGGTCTGTCATATAAGTTCTATGATTTCCTTGTACATTCTAAAGGGCATGTGCTTGCTTTGTTTGAAATGACACCAGTGCTTGTGGTTCATCAAATAATTACTTTTAAACGGCAACCTAGAAAACTGTTTGTATAAATCCAAAAGAGATGTTCTACAATCATTTTATTGTTATAAGAGTTTCAGCAGGTAGCATGATGTGCATCTTTAGGCTCTGACATCACAGTGTCAGCTGTAAATACAGCACTGGAGATTCTAACCTTGAATCCCATGGTTTTCATTCACTTCAAATCAAAGTTTATTCGTCACATACGCAGATAGACACAGTACAACTGAAATGCTTTTGACTATTTAACTGCTCTACTAGAAACGTGATATAACTGGGTTACAGCAGATTTACATTCTTGGACTTTTGTTTACTTCATCTAGAGGACAGTTATGTTTACTATGGAAGCACTTCTGTAACTTTCTCTGAAACGGGTGTCTACCGACATTTGATTTGTATTTATTGAGGTGTGGTGGGGTTTGAATCCATGTGATAGATCGATGCTCTTTTATTCTCTCCCTCTTTGAGGCCAGTGTTTTCCTAATGCCTCCCTTATCAGAATTAAGAACTAAGGCAACAGTGGGTCGAGTCTCTGAATGGAACCAGCAACTATGATCAATGATCACAAACCAAGTTTTGTAACCCACCAAGCCACATATGCTTGATATCATTTCGTTTTGCACATACTTTATATTTCTATAATTTTTCTAAGCACAGTTTTGTTATTCTTTCTCACAGTGGTTGGAAGGGCCTGATTACGTGCCTTTATGTCTACATATATTACTATTGTGCCTTAACCTTTAAACTTTATTGTGTGGCTTTTTCTAATACAAGGATACCTTGACCATTTGCACATAATTTGTGCTAGTTATTTGTATGAAATCAAACAACATTTCTTTGCCTTATGACACTGGGGTGTTGTGTCTTAGATACAACAAAGAAAATGACCTTGCAGGTGTGTGGACTGACATCACCAGACACCTGGAGGCACATCCTGAGTGGATTAATTTATTGTTTTCACCACAGACCAGACGAGTTAGTCCACTCTTTATCTTATTTGAAATATCCTCTTAGATGATTGTATTTCCTTAGCAACTGGAGTTGTGTACTACAGTTGATTTTAATGATGTAATCGGTTAGTATTTGTCTGGGCCCGTTCCAATTTCCAGATTTTCATAATTAACTCTGACCGGTAAAAACAAATACATATTGTTATTTCTACAAATCTTATATTTGTGGTATTAACAAATTAATACTTGCCAGTTAGAGCAATATATTTGGTTACAGCTGTGTGCAACTTTTATATTTAGATCTGAAAACATACGTCTTCTCATACAATCATTAACTTCTTTTCACATTCAGTTACAAAAAATACTCAGTCATTGTGTCACTTGCCGTGCATCTTCAAAATGTTTTAACGACATGTTGAAATGACAGAATGTAAGAAGAAGTCATGTAGACCACAACAGGAAGCACTGTTGCCATTAAACTAATGTAGTTAAAGTAGTCACTCACTGCATAATGTGGTGACTTTGTGTTTACAATGTTTTATTTATTATTCAACATTTGTTGTTCAATATTGATCATTACCAGCTCCAAAAACGATCTTTTTTAAACACAAACGCAATAGAACCCTCAGAAACTCAACGCTGTGGTGCTGTGGCAGTGAATTAATTAGCTGTGCATCTGACCTCGATCACAGAATTATAAGAGCATAATAACGGTGTCTAATTGATGACATAGTCTTTCATAGAGTAGATGCTGAAGTATAAATCAGCCTTTAGATTTATAGCGAAACACAATGTATAACTCCATCTTCAAATCCGTCAGACTGGTGCTGTCTAGGTTGATGTGTGTGCAAGTGCTGCTGATGTTGTGCATGCCATTTATTAAGTTTCAACCTGCACAATATGAGCATACATTTTTTTTTAATTACATGAAATTTGACTGATACCAATCACTCTCGGTGCATCTGTAATTGAAATGTCTTAAAATTGTCCTTAGCTTAGTTAGGGCTCGAGCTGCAAGGCGCTATTGTTTTTGATCTGTCTATTATTATTATTATTATTATTATTGTTATTAATTTATAATTTTTAAAAAAGATATTATAATTATAATTTATATTATATTATCTGATACCCGAATATTACAAAGGAAAACGCAAGACCAAAACCTAAGTTAACAAACACAAACAAAGCTAAGTTAAATGTTAATCCAAGCAACAGAATAGAATTAGACTTAAACAGAGCTTTAGTAAACAAACAAAGGTGAAACGACTTACCAGGCAGGAAAGATGAACAGCAAACACATGATTTGTTTTGGCACTATAACATGTCTTACTGGTGGCTCTTTTGTGTTCAGTATCATTATACAGTGACATAATATTTCTTCTAAACATTATATGAATTGTGATTACATTATTTACTCCAAAATGACTACTTCTAAATAATGACAAGAACCAAGTATTAGTTGCATTAAATTTACATTATCATGTAAATTAAACAGGGTTTACATGCTTTGTGATGAAATGCAGACTGTAGTAATTTATTATAGCCACTAGATGTCACTCTTTGTGGCTTCCATTCCTAGAATAGGAAGTCACTTTAACTCTTTATTCTAATTTTACCAGGCCAGGTTCACAGTGGGACACACTCTGAAAGAATACACTAATCACCCAAACAGGTTGCCAGTTTGTTGCAGGGTACAGAGACAAACTCACACACACAGGACCAGTTCAGTTCATTTAACTGACTGGACTACCGGGAGGAAACTCGTACGGAAACGGAGTCAACATGCAAGTCACTGTGTCGCCCCATAATGTTAAATAATACTCAAAACTTAATTTTTATGTTGAAGCTATTGATTTTCATGGCTTGTTAAGCCATTACATTTTAAATGTGTTGGCTACGTTAATGATAGACTAATGATGTTAAGGACTTATTATACACGATATATTTGTTTACATGGCTATATTGAGCATGGTAGTAATCGAGCATGGTAGAGTAGAGGTTTGGTCTATCAACCAGAGAATGGTTCAAATCCCTGCTAGACCGTTACCTCTCTCCACTCCCAGTGGGGCCAAACGTGGTACAAACGGCACATTTACGTAAATGCACTATAATTTAGTGCATAATTTAGGGCAAGTCGAAGAGACCAAATTGTCCATGACTATTTGATGTGATTTATGTATTGTTTAAAACTTGTGTGATGAATGACCTTTTTGCTATCATGGAAATGACCTTGAGTTTAAAACAAGATGTTAAAATACTAAATAAATAAACAATTATTAACCGGTCGAAAGTCCCGCCCCATCGATTATGTAGGTATAACTAAGTGTGCGTAGTGTCCATCGTTTTATACTGTATTTTGGGGGCCGTTTGAAGTGCACAACAATTGTGAACAACTCGTTTTATTATTTCTTGAACTCATGCACTCAATTTTATTATTTTTGTCAGATGCACATCTTTTGTCATATTGGCATTTGTTGCATTTAACATGAAATACTTTTTAATTTTATATTTGTATTACTGGAAAGTTGGTACATCACTTCGATTTAACGTGGTTGGTACACACACACAATCACACTATTTGTCATACATTCATACGTACACACAATTACACATCCTGCTGGTAAAGCAGGTTCGGCAGATGCTGCTTCCGTTTGTTCTGGATAGCAGGTGCAGCACCACAACACAGGTGTTTTTGCACTCACCTGGCAACAACAATGTGTGTGTGCATGTGCGCGTGTATGCGCTTGTCCTGCTGAAACAGTGGGTTGTGGACAGTAAGAACTGGAAGTGCAGTTGCTGTACACACACTCATGAATACAGGCTCTCTAACCAGGAGATAATTGAGTGTTGGTATGGAAAAGAACTGAACAGGTTTAGATGGCGGCAACCTTACATGAATGAGAAGAAATGGAAGAATTGACAGTAATGAGTGAGAAACCTTGGAATTTTCTTTTGTTTGCTGATCGTGTGACCCTCTACCTCTGTATTGAAGATGATTGAAAAATGATGCACCTGTAGGTAAGTTGTGTGCACCTCAGTAGAAGAGAAATGGCAGCTTGTTTTGTTGAGATTGTAGAATAGTGAGGTAGTTGGTTGATAATTAAAATAAAATAAAAATATCAAATAAAAACCTTATCATGTGTTTTATAAATACATTGTGTTTGCAAGAAATCGTTCGCTAGGATAAGCATAACCTCACTTTAGTGGCAGCATGACTTCAGTCTTTTAGCTGGTGCTGACCATGAACTGCCAGGAATTGCACAAAAGGGAAACTAAACAGCTTGTGACCAAATAGAATAGACTGTGATTGGTTGAGGTAGTTACTCTGAACTAAGACTGAATAAGTCACTTCAATAATGACTGGGAGTTTAATTTAGAATTTTAGAATACACTTTCGACACACTTTGCCGTTTACACACTTCAGTATTTCTCCGCATTTAACTCCCTACAGGGAAACACTCATTTACACACACTTGTGTACACACATACCCGGCGCAGTGGACAGCCCTTTACTGAATGTGGTGGGCTGAACTGGTCCAAAATGCCAGGGATGATTTTTTTGTTCCAGTCCACCCCTGGCAAACCTGACCACCAGTTAGTCAAAATTACAATATGTAAAAATACACTGATTTATTTATTGCTTAAGGATGCCATTAAAAATTCCTAAAGACAGCTGAGTGCTTATGTGTAATGTAGTCTAAACTATGGACTAAAGGTTTTTCAGTTGTTATTTCACCTCTAACCACACAAAACACTGGGTGTAACTCAGCACGTAATGGCTAGACTAATAATAAAAGGGTTTAAGCCCCACCATTATTAGGTTTCTGCTCTTAAGAAAGGCCCTTAACTCTCATTTGACTGTCTACTGTTACTTTACTGTAAGTGTATTTGGATAAAAACATCTACTGTTTGGTCATAATGTAAATGTAATGCAAAACAAATGTTACCCAGCTCAAATACTCTTATTTACAGTAAGTAAAAGTAAGTGTACTGTGATCTTTTTGCATTGTGATCCTTTGTGTATGCTTTGTTAAAGGAGACTGGATAAAATATTTCAATCAAAACTGGTTAGGCTTGTTGTATGGGATGTGATATTTTCCTCTATTGTGCTGTTATATAATGTCTCACATCTGCTATCATCCACTAAAAAGAAGTTGTATTGTAGACCAGTAATCAAAAGGTGATTGGTTCCAGCACCACTGCTGCCGATTTTAATTTTTAGGGCCATAACTGTCAAGCAGAACACTTTGGACAACAAGAGTAAGCTAGATGCTGAATTTATTTAATAGTAGTAATAACAGTAAATGGTTTTGGAATTATATACAGTTCTAGTTAGCTGTTTGCAACCTAGATGCTTCTTCTTTTCAATTCTTAAATGTATTTAGAACAAGTGCTACATAGTTGTAAAGGGGATGTGAAAAAATGTGGGAGGAATCAGCTCAACCAGATTTGTCAAATATTTAAATTTTATGTACGTTTATACTGGCGTTGTTGTGCGTGTTGCAGTAGTTGCTTGCCAAGCAAATATACTAGATAAAGCTAAATTATCTGGTATGTTTTGTATGGTTTTTTAGCGATGCGTTTTTAACATTTAATCGCTCCATAGTAAATAAGAGTAGGTATATCCGCCGCTAAGGTATTTGATCGTTTGCACACACAAAAAAAACAGGTCCCAAGATTTAAAATGGCAGGTTCCACGTTTCCGTGTTGACATGCTATACAGATCTTTTCTGATCCGAGGACAATGTAGCTCCACCTCTGTAACCTGCATGTGGTTCATTCTTTGAACAACAACAAACATGGTGCCGTACTGTGCTGCGTTTGTACTACAGAAATTGCTGACTTTGTTATGGCTTTTACAACTACATTTACTCCTACCACCATGAGCGACAAATGTCTTTCTGTTGCTAGTCAGGGTCCCTCTTTACACAGCATTTGAAGACCTCACTTACATAGTATGGTCATTTATAT
>JAOUQU010229542.1:0-13778 GCA_028566735.1 Ammoglanis amapaensis
TGCTATCATTTGCACTGCTTTTGTATTTTCTATTTACTGTTACTGTGTGTCTTAATAAAAATATATTTAAAAAAAAACTCATTTTTGCACAATTTGCATACAACAGTCGTTTTAAAAGCGTTTTTTAAAGCTAAAGTCTCTCAGTGGAACAAGAGAAGCGGCTTCCTCGTCCACCGTTGTTGTTTGTGAATGTCACTTGTGCATCAGATTTACAGACGTGATAAAAAACGCGAATACAGAGGCTCCGCCTCCAAAATGCGATTAATTGCGTTAAAATTTTTAAAAAAGTGAAACTGATTTTATGGTTCAGTGAAGTTCAAACCTCGATTGGAATTGAGATGCATGCACTTCCTCATACTGGAAACATGTATACACGTCCGCAAACTTCTCCAAAAAAAGCAAACATAAATGAATATAGGTTTTTTACTGCATTTTATTTTATTAAGCAAAATAGAATCTGTGATTCGAACAATACAAAACTGTACATAGACAACAATACAGACTTTGTACAGAGATTTCCACTGAGCATGTGCAAACAACTGCAGGAGTGCACTATTCCAGTCATCGCAAGTTTCAGAAATTCCAGAATTGGAGTTGTGCTCCTCTGTAAAATAAATCCGAACACTCGACACTGAGGTAATTTATGTAAAATGCATTGGATAGCTTCTTTAAATCTCATGGAAGCTGAGGTTAAAATGTTCACCTGCACTAGCACGGTCATCTGTTCAAAACACTCTTAGACAGTACATATTAGCCTCACCAACGTTCATGAGGATGAACACAAATTTTGCTCCATGTGCAAAGTTCATTTAGTGTGACCAAGATGAAGGAACTGACCATAGATGACATGCGTCATAACATACTAAATTCAAATCTTTGTGGTCCTGCATGTGTAAGAATTCCTTATACAGTACAAGATGATAGTTAAAGCTGCAATACATACCTCTGAATTCAAAACTTTACTGAAATGGCTCCCCAGTTAAGGCTGCAGACACACTAAATCCCTTAAATAATAATCCACACATTTACACCAATACTGCAACTTCCTATTCACCAAAAATCTTTAGATTAAGTGGAGCAGCTTTGTTCGCCCATTAACAAAGTCAATAAAACCCCGAAAGCCAATGCATAAAAAGCCTGAGGAAATTGTAAGTGATAATTGTCTCTATAAAATAAGAAAAGTCTTTTACTGAATAATTTTGTGGAGTCATTGATTCTTTACAGCCAAGTAATAATGCACGTCAATCTGCATACTACAAAATCAGGTTAATGGTACAACTCACAAAACTAAAAGTATGGCTTTTACCAAATACTTCATCCTAGTCATTTTTGGCCGTACGCTCACAACCACAAAGACACAGGACACATTGACAGGGCAATAAAATTAGTAAACACTCATCCAAAAGTAAGATCTTGGAAGTAGGAACCACAAATGACATAAATAAAGCACCCGAATCTCTTCACAGGATTTTGTTGGTAGTGTGTGTTTGCTTTATTGATGGCAATAATTATGCTGCTTCACTATTTCCCAAAGCAGCTATGAATGTCATGCTCATGTCATGCTAAAAAAAAAGCACTCGATTTACATTTTGAGAACCCGACAGGTTCACAAAGTGTTATTTATTAACTAGTGTAAGTCAGTAAAATTGAGCACTGCAAATTATAGATTTAGAGCATTGGACCTCACAGCTCCATTTTAGCATTAGACTCGTTTTCATTTCTTAAAGCTGAACTTTGCTTTAAACAAGTTACACACAGCAGATTTAATGTTTCTATTTATGTCCAACTTTTGTTTTGCTTATTTGTAACTGGACTCTGATGTGTTTGGTTAATGGACGTCCACACACTTTTCAAGAAGTCAGATCAGCACAAAGTCCTAAGAATTTCAGCACTTTTTAAGTAAACTAATTTTACGCAGTAGCTGTTGCCTCCTTGCACGGAGTTTCTTCCTCTCCTGAGCTTGACGTTTCTCTTTTGCCTGAAGTTGCAGCAGATATTCCGTCGCCCTGGTCAAAACAGCCAACTTTGAGCTTTTGCCCGTGTCCAAAAGGCCTGGGATTTCATTTCTAAGTAACTGAAACCGAGAGCGAAGATTGTCCCTCCTTTTCCTCTCCAGAAAGTTCCTCCTATGCCCATTGGAATCCTCAGAGTCCGAGCTGGCTGGAGAGGAGGAGGTTGATGATGGAGCAGATAATGGTGGGTCGAGTCGGGATTGATTATCGAGATTATCTCCATCCCTCTCTTCATGTTCGATGTCAGAATCGGGAGACGGAGCAGCGTAGTTGTGCTGCTGTCGATGCAGAGAGATGTGAAAATATTTTTTGCAGGGGCCATGCGGATCTGCGCTCACGGCGATGGTGATGGGTGTCCGGGTTTGCTTCTTCAATCGGCTCTCGACAGTCACTACATCGATCTCATCGGCATCTGAGGAGGAACAAAACATGTGTACACATGACCGTCGATTGAAATCATGCTTTCAGGTTCAGTTTTAATAAGGGTTCTCATAAAGTTACACAACACTTCAAAATAACGTGTGAAACAGGACCAGAAATAGGGGGGGGGGGCATTCAGACAAGCACTATGCCTGCAGAGAAAAATCCCTAAATGTTATTTTTAATGTTTTATCCTATGTTCACAAATTTAAAATTTTCAAATCGGGCAAATTGCATTCTTTTATTATTGCTTTATCATAATTATCATAGTTGCTTCAGTTTATGATGCACTCAATTTTAAATAAAAAAAACACTTTTATATGTATATATAAACTTTTTAATTTATACAATTAAATATGAAATGGTTTCCAGACACCTCTAGTGTAACATCATGCTTGATCTAGCATATACTATACTACCACACTTTATAAGAAACTTGGCGAGTCTCAGACTGAGCATTAAAGTGTCATAGACAATCATAGGATCAATTTTTAATAGGGATTGTATGTTCAAGGAAAATGTCACCATGCAAAAAATGTACCATACAATTTCTTTTGCAATCATGTGCACAAGCCCTTACCAGAAGAGTCTGATCGTGACTCGGACCCTGACGATGCGGTCATCTGTTTTTTGGACTGGTGGGATGGTAGGTTGAGCACTGCGGCAGGATTCACACAGCGTGTGGTAGGAACGTCAGCTACCCGTAGGTTCTGGGTGCGTGGTAAATTTACTTCCCGTTCATTCTGAGCTTCAGTACGAGGATTCACTCTGGTAGCAGATAATCCACCACTCCACATGCAGTCCTTAATTACCACCGAGCTCAGGTTGCCGATCACATCCAGAGGGTCAAATTTAAATGGGATGTAATCATCAGATGGCCATATGCTCCGGTCAACCGATAATGGGAAGACTGTACGTCCCAAAGCTAGAGTCCTGGAAGGGGAGACAGGAGGAGTGGGGAGCAGCTCAAATTTCTTCCAGATATCCTCACTAGGTGCCGTTGATGTGAAAAAGTCCTCAAACCTACTATCCATTCCATCATAGAAGTAGTGTGGATGATGATCACACTCCATGTGCACACACCACAAACACCAAAATCACAACCTGCAGCAAAGGAGCAAGTTACTGAATCAAATGATGAACGTTCAAATTGTTGGCTAAGAAAATAATTTTACAGCAAATATAGTTTCGTATTATCACTACTGAACATAAATGATCTTACAATCCTTGGGAAACTGGAGGTTTCCACCACTATTGTTAAATTTAAACAAAGCATTTAAAGCTATTTAAAGCAATTTAGCTCAGGGTACAGAAAGTACTGGAATACTTGTGGCAAGCAATGTGCTAAATTATTTGTGATAAAATACTTAATTGTTACACATATCTGGTTGTACACTATTACTAGAGAGCAAAGTGCCAAATTCAATTAAATCAATCAAGCTTTAAGACTTGTTTTTGTTAGATACAAGGAAGAATAGTACAAGCAATTACAAAACATGCTGGAAAATTACACATCACAAATCAACCATTGGTGGTACCAGACACCGACTCGTCATCACAGCTTGACAAATGAGCAGCTTGTCTAAGCTTAGGATTCACACTAGAACAGAAAGAAACCACTAATGGTAAAGCAAACTGAATCCTACAAAAAGTAAGATTTTTTTAAAAATACAATTTTTAAAACTATAATGAAGTCAAAATTGAACGTTTAAACTACACCCAACAAACGAAAAGTCATCTTTACTTTGCGCTTTCGTAAAATCAACGTCCTGCATTCCACACCATCGTCCGTTAGGGTTTGATGCTGCATTCTTGGCATCAGATTTCAATTTCCTTGTTCCTCTACATCCAAGGTACGGAGACACATCTTGATGACCCGCTCGGGCTTCAAACCAGCATGGTACAGTTCAAAATCTCGAATCGACCTGGTGGCATTTCTGGACCGTATAAGTTAACGCACACAGACAGAGGAAGAATGTGCAACCTCCAAACCGAATGTACTCGGACCGCTGCATCTGGTGGGTGAATTGGACTTCTTGCAGCATCACACTGCAAGGTCATTAAATGCACTTTACACCAACAAGTAACATGGCGCATAAAGAATAAAGTAAATAAATTAGCAATCTGATTAAACATGTAAACATCTTGCAAGTTAATCAACTGTTATTAAAACACTGCAACAGTGAAAGCCAATGAAGCATTCAGATGCAGATGAAAAATGCAGATGCTACACAATACTTGAAAGTAATCACTGCCCCTCCCTAATCAATTCATAGTCAATGGCTGACACAAACAGTATATAGTGTTATTCATATATTATTCAACGAAACTGGAATGTAAATATTTAGAGCCCTGCAAAGAAATCTAATCTATACAGTAAAGATTTAACTAAATCACATTATTTACCCCCCCCACACCCACCCTGCAGAAATTTGATCCACACCCACCCATTCATTCTCATTGCTGATTCAGACATGTGCTTCCT
The DNA here is from genome assembly GCA_028566735.1 of Ammoglanis amapaensis. Lineage (NCBI taxonomy): Eukaryota > Metazoa > Chordata > Actinopteri > Siluriformes > Trichomycteridae > Ammoglanis > Ammoglanis amapaensis. The sequence goes on from JAOUQU010229542.1 coordinate 4,918, forward strand.
CACTACTGCAGTGTAACATTTCCCTCTTAAATGGAAATATTGCAGACAAGATCAGTAAATAAAACGTTTCTAAACACTGCACCATATAATTATGTACAAATGCACAAAAATATTTAATATTCAGTACAATATAATAGAACACACTAAAACACTCGAAATAGATTCTTTATAAATAGAAAACCAATTTTCAGGTGTTATGCATTATAATGCATGTAATATAGCTGTAATATAAAGATTAAAGACGTGTGAGGAAGTGAAAACGAAATAAAATCCATCCATCCATGCAGTCCTGCGACTGAAGTGTTGCATCGATGCAATTTATTCCCACAAAGATTCATCTATTAATGAAATGCTAATTAGTTTAAATTCATATAATTAAGCATGCTGGATACAATGACTAAATATATATATATATATATATAAATGCTCATTGCACAACTGCAAGAAAGTAAAGTGAACACGTTAGAAGGAAGTTATTCTAGTTCAACTCGTGCATCTTTTGCACAAAACGACTTCAAAACCCAAGACGAACACATTAAGCAAAATCCAAGTTTATTTACCGTTTCATTCAGTCCAGTCCAATACAAATCTAAATCCAATCCAGTCCAACCCGCAGCGCAGGACAAAGAGGGAGAACAATTGAACTTCCGTAACAAAGAATAAATCTGCAGTTAGAATAAAAAGCTGTAGATTTGAGTACTAAACTCGAGCCTAAACCTTCGATTCAGCCAACATGCACAAAAATAGCAGAAAATCAGACCAGAGTCCGATTGCCGCACTATAAATCTATTATAGTTTAGAACCGCACCCGAGCGCCACTTTCGCGCCACAGCTGCGCCTTTGTGTAGGTAGTGCGGCTTAGGACACGCCCATTTACTACTAACCACGCCCATTTGTATTGAATCCGTTTTGTTTAAACGTTTCCTCCCAATAGGCCACGCCTATAAATTTCTCTAACCGATAACAATGCTCTAACGCCACAAGTTAATTTTATTTTAATAATAGTGATAGTTTAGTGTATGTGTACGACTCTCAAAATTGCTCAAATGGTGTTCTATTGTCAGTGGAAATCGTTTTGAATAAAGACATCTGCTAAATGCAGAAAATGTAAATGGAACATTTTTGTTATGTGACAACACCCTTAACACATTTACACCTTCAGAAAACACAAACAAAAGCTCACATGTGAATACTGCATACACAGTCATTATTTTTACAGCAGAAATCTAAACGTCTGGATGTATAATCATTCAAGTCCCACTAGTTTATTATGAGCACATACACTGACATTTCAAATATTAGCTTTTCCACCACTGAAGTATTATAATAATACTCCCACATGGCAAGTAAAAATTGTTAACCACAAAGCTAGTAGAAGTTCAATGTAAACATAGTTACATAACCCTCACAAACATGTGTTTAAGGTGCTTTTTGCTCAATTAACCTTTTGTAGGAACCAGGAACATTTTAACTTTAACATCAATTTAATTAATATTATGTTAATTCACTAAATTGATGCATGGATGCAAATCGATTCACCGATTTGGTTCTATATTTATGTTAATCGTGCATAAAATGTGTTGTTGGCTGCAATGCATCAATTGATAAGGAACTATTTTTAAGTAGGTTTTGTGTTTGAACTTTTCAGCTACTAAACAGCAAACATGTAAGTATAAATACTAACTTTTTAAAATAACACAGTAACGCAATAATTTATGAGTGATCTGTTGTTTGCTCTCATTGTTTGTTTGTTTTTTGCCTTTTATGATTAGATTTCTCGTTCTTTAGTCTACTATGCACTAAAAATTACCAAACCTCGTTTTTAAAAAGAACTTCCAATTACCTTCAGGAGAAGGAAGAAAAACGTTTTTGCATTGGCCGGGAATCGAACCCGGGCCTCCCGCGTGGCAGGCGAGAATTCTACCACTGAACCACCAATGCTTTATGGAATAACCTTTATCGGAACGTTAGTTGAATATCGATTGTTTTGCCGTAAACATTCTTATACTGTTCATTGCACTATAGTAGGAAAAAGAACTCGGTTACTAAGTGTAAGGATTGAAATGAACATAAAATGAAAATGAACATAAAAAGACAGAGCTCCCCATTGTGTCCAAACACACTTGATTAATAAATAATAATTTATACCATGTAGCTCAGTCTATGGCTGAATTGTTTTTATTTTATAAACCTTGGTTTATCTTCAGAATGAAGATGTCATGAATATGATGGCGTATTCACCCAAATGAAAGGTGTTGCTAAACCGATACAACTGGATAAACATTTCTATCTATGGAAGCAGACAATGTTCTCCAAAAGAAATGTGACTCATTGGGAATGAAACAGGACTTCGAGAATTATGTTAAAGTGGAACAATTAAAGCATTTAAATTATTTTAGTATAAACTTTTTAGATGCCCTTTAACATTCTTCACCACTAGGTGGCAGCAGTACCGTAATAATACAATTAAACACATGTTTTGCACATTTTAAGGGTCACATTTTATTAATTTAAATCTAATAAATTACTGTGGTCAAAGCATTCTTTTTAATGTTCCATTTTCAAATCTACGGACTGACCTTGCTCTGTGGAGTGATGTTACTTTGACGAAACCTTTTTATTGAACTCATGGAGTGCCACCACGAACGTTTTTATAGTTGCACATCATATAAACGAAATATGCAAATATGCAGTTGATTAACTAGTAAGTAGTAAATATAATTTATATACACAAGTGAAAGAAAAGCTCAACATTCCTGCTAAATCTTTTTGAACAGTCAATAAGATAAGTCTTATTTTGCTATTTTAGAATGCTAATCTATTATTTTTTATTATTATTGTATATTATTATATATTTTATTATTATTATTATTATACTTAGTGCGTAACCACCGTGACGTCACGTTACCCGCTATTTGTATCGGAGTGGGCGTGGTCTCCCACCTTTCCCGGGTGCTGAGCAAATGAAATCTTAATTCTACAGCAGACAATCATATATTCATCTAATCCGGATTATTCATGTATTTATACGTCGGTGTTTAAACCCTCTAAATAATTCGGTCTCCGATTTAACATTAGTCGTGATGGCACGTGGAAAAAACGCTGAACAGTTTCCTGCTACTTTGTTACCGTCAGTGCAACATATTGGACAGAATGACATCAAAACCAACCAGGTGAGATCCAAATGACACCAATCCTGCTTTTGCATTAGAACTTATAGCAACTTAATTCATAATGGAATAAATTTTAATGTTAAACAAAGTCATTAAAAGTTTCTTATACAACAGATTATAATTACAAATCCAGGATGTATCATCTATATGGCAGTGTTATAGTGTGATGTTTTTGTGTTTTTATGTTTAAGTTTACATGTAAAGTTGTAGTTTATACCAGTTTTGGGATTTAATATTTTTTTAAATACTTATTATTAAATAAATTAAATTATTATTAATTGCTTCAACAACCATTTCCAAGACTGGTTGGATCTTTGACCATTTGTTAAAACTATAATACTAAACATCTGGTTAACTGGCACCATCATTCATCATTGAGGACAAAGATGCTAAATGTCTCGGTTATTTATTCCAGAACCAGTTTTATTGTACATTTTGCCTTACTGGAACATCCAGTTTAATAATACTGATGTAATTGTCCTGCTACTTATTATTTCATCCACTTTGTAGTTTTGAAAGTCCAATAATAAGAATTCTTCTTCATTTGCTGTTCTGAATCCTTTTGACATGGAGTCTTGAGTGATGCATTTGATATCAGTTTGTAATCCAGTTCTGATTCTGTCGCAGCCTTTATACATAAAAGATCCACATTCACACCCAAGTAACACAATTAGTTTTGTTTGTTTGTGTCTCAAAAGAAGAAGAAGTCTGACGTGTCCGTGTGCAATAAAATCTGCTTTGCAATTGGTGGAGCTCCATATCAGATCACCGGAAGTGCTTTGGGCTTCTTTCTACAGATCTATCTGCTTGAGGTGGCTCAGGTGAGAATGCAGCACATCTCTACATTAGCTTTCAATTACTTTTGCAAATAACAGAAATGTAATTTTACGAGGCATGTTTACCTCTGTGTTACATCAAAAAAAAAAATTTTTACCTATGATGGGTTTTAATGGTTTGGGAACTGAATACCACTCAATTTCGTAATGCTGCAATATCAAAGCTGCAGACAGGCCAGTCAAGCATGTGCATTCTTTTATGCATTTATGGCAAGTCAATGTCCCAGTGCAATTGTCTCATAAATCAAAAATATCCTTATAAGTTGTTAAGGGAAATTATAATTCTAGTTAAAACACCGATATGTTGCTCATCTGAGCATGAATTAGATAAATTTATACCTCCTTTTCTCTTTCAGCTGGATCCATTCTATGCATCCATTATCCTGTTTGTGGGGCGAGCATGGGATGCCGTGACTGACCCTACTGTGGGATTTCTGGTCAGTCGTACCCCTTGGACAAAGCATGGTCGAATGATGCCATGGTACTTTTCCCCCTTAAGATTGCCCTTAACTAGCCTTTAAAGTTAAGTGTGATGCACCTAATAACCCTTAATGGTTTTCTAAGAGAGTTTTAAGGGAGACTGGCTCTGTTACCTTACTATTATTAAAGGTACATAAATTCTCACCGTAAACCCTAGAGAAGTTTTTCAAATTTCTTGATCAGTTATTTATTGACACTTGATCTGTTTATTCCTGCCAATCTCATTTAATTAAAACAGCTCTTAAAGTTTGTTCAGTTATGTTTAATTAGCCAAATTCTTTTGCATTGACCCCCCCCCTTGATCCAGTTTATTGTGTTCGTTCTGTTACTTTATTCAGTCACTGCTGTCAAATTTTCTTTTTTTTCTTCTTAATGTAGTGAACCATCTGAGGGATGTTCTGCAACACACTTAAATAATTCCTTTAATTAAGAAAAAATCTTTTCTTGGAGATACAAAATACTTTAAAAAAATACTTTGAAAAAAATGTAAACATTTTATGCAACCAGGTACAGACAGATTGTTTGAAGATTTGAAACTGATATGCATTTGTACCTCTATTAACATTATTTTGTCAAATTGACATTTACAATAATTTGTAATTAAGTACCATTGTTATTAAGAAGCGAGACACCAGAACAGTCTTAGTCCACACGAAAGAAAGAAAGGAATGGAGTGCTGGATGGAGAGTCGGAAATGCCAACATGTGGTGTTTATTTTGTGAAATGTGGGTTTTAGTGATAATGAAATAAGCATGGGAATAGAATTTGTTTTAAGTTCTGGTCTGCTAAGATTCCTCGACTAGCTACTAAGTTTCCTCGACTAAAACACTTATTGTCTATTTTTTGCTATGTTGACTAAGTGGGCAGCACGATCTCTTTACTTCAAGAATGTCCTGGGTTTGATTCATTAGATTTTTTCTGTGTAAAGTTTGTATGTTCTTGCCTTCACTGTGTGGGTTTCTTCTGGGTACTTGACCCCCCCCCCAAAACATAAATAGATACACTAAATTTGTACGTACTGTATGTACAGTACCAGTAGTTTGGGCATATGTTCCCACTCAATGGATTTTTTTTGATACATATGTTCTCATTTCTGGTTCACAATCTTCACTGGTAAGTGATTTTATATATTAAAAAAAAAGCATCATCTAAATGCAAGGTATTGTTTAAAAAAGAAACACTTGTGCTGAAAATCCCAGGAGATCAACGATTTCTGCAATAATTAAGGCGGCCCCTTTATTCTAATGTTTGGTTGAAAGAGGATCTTAATTTTTATATCTGCAGAATCATAATTGTCTGATGCTCACTTTGATAGTGTGTGTGTGTGCGGTGCTTTTTTTAGTCATGTAGGCATGTGTGAAATTATTCAGGTTGATCTTATCTCTGTTCTGACTGGCTGAGCTGAACACACCACTATTTCTAACCAATCGGATCCCTCCAGGTTGAACCGCTGTGTATGATGAGAAGTGACAGTTTGAAAAAGGCGCCATCCTTGCAGAATTACTGTACATGGGGAACTAGGGCTCAAGTGAATATGCCTTTCTATGTGCGTGCATATTTGTCATCTATAAACAGACTATTTATGTAATATGTACTATAAACAAAACTGTTCCTGTTTTCTAAACTAAGTGGATAATATTTATAGATAGCATGTTATCACAGCATGCAGAGGGATCACATCAGAACCTGGATGTGATACTATTTATTGGTTACCTATTTTGAAACTTGAAACCCGTGTGTTGATTTCCCTGTGTTCCTCCTAAATGTGGCGGTTAGATTGATTTTGTAGATATGCATGAAGGGGAAGTGAAGGCTTGTGATAGATTGGTAGTATAAACAGGATGCATTTACGTTAGTAAAAATCCATTGTGACTCAGATCAAATAAAAGCATATTTCTTTGTTTACTGTTAGAGCTACAGTTATTAAAAATCCCATAAAATTATATCATCGGTCACACCTTTGTAAACATGATCATTTAGCATGTAGTGTATGAGCCAACATTGCTGTTTAAACATGTTTTATTTGATAATATATGGAAAACGCCTGCATAAGTGGATCCTGTTTTCTCCATGAACTTCATGGTTTGTGACTCTTGATGTTTATCTCTGATAATATTATTCACCGTCAGTTAAAACATTCAGTTAGTTTCCTCATAAATTAAGGACGGGGAAAATAACGACTTTTTTTAAAAACTTTGAACTATATGTCACATGGTAGTTCTTTTAGTTACACATTAACAGCTCTACACTTGCTTAGTTAGATTTGACTGTTTCAATTATTATTGACTGTTATTAAAACAAGCTTGTGATTTCATAAAATGGTTGATTTTATAAATCCAATTATGATTATTCTAATTGTATTATTAAACTTTTAAATCCATGTAAGTTAGGCAAAGCAAGGATACAAAATTGTTTGATTGTGTTTGACATTTACATTTTTTACATCAGTTTCATTTACATTGAACATGTACTGATGAATTATTTTTTGACTAATTGTTCTGTTTTAAAGAGCTGAACTACTTTTTAAACTGTAAACATTAGAATCTTACTAAAAAAGGGGTTTGTTTCTTAGGTGATGATGACTTTTGAGGTTTTCAAAAGCTTTTGATTGGATTGTACAGTTGCTTTGCAGTTGTAGTGTACTTATTATTTAGAGTTGTTAAATTCTGGACCTGTCTTTGCTCATTGTTCTATAGTTCCCGTGACTTAATCTTTTACTTGCAGGGAAAAACAAAAAGTAGAACCCACTTCTACACAATAATGCATCTTTATTGTTATTAATACGTTTGTGTGTGTCTGTGTGTTTGTGACTAGGATTGTAGTTTCCACTCCGTTTGCAGTAATCAGCTATTTTCTAATCTGGGTTGTTCCTCCCGTGGAGAACGGCAAGATTTTTTGGTATTTATTTTTCTACTGCATCTTTCAGTCTTTGCAAACGGTAAGTATTTGTCCATCCTTACTCAGTCTCGCTGCGTTCATGTTAAGAAAATGTCCCAGTTTCTTGGTTCAGTACACAAGGTAAATTTGTGTGCATGTGTGTTTGCAGTGTTTTCACGTTCCGTACTCTGCTCTGACTATGTTTATTAGCTCTGATCAAAAGGAAAGAGATTCAGCCACAGCGTATCGTAAGTTTACTCTTTTTAACTCCTTTATTCATTTATGTGTTATTTATTTTTACACATCTACTAAGTCACAGGACCACATGCATGTATACAAAAATATGCAGACACCCTGTGATTTCTGTGCAAGCAATTTTAGCCACATCTTTTGTTAATTGGTGTATAAAATGTATTATATTATTTAGCAAGTTATATGGCAACTATATGACAACAGTTCATCTTTTCCTTATGTGCCTAGGAAATAATATTTATTCAAAAGCATTACACAAATGTGCACATTATACAATTCATCATATATTACCCATAATACATACCTGTAGTTCTTTGCTCCTTCATACTTTTTATCTCACAGGTATGACCATAGAAGTATTTGGGACTGTACTGGGAACTGCCATTCAGGGTCAGATAGTGGGTGGAGCCAAGATAAATTGTTTAAATTACACCTCTAATGATACACAGCTCAGGTCACAGGTCAACATTACCACTTCAATGGATGCTACGGTGAGAGCAAGCTCTTATTTACAATATGCATCAAAGGAAATGTGTTTTACAGTGTTTTATACTCATCAATCTGTATCTGTTTGTACTCATGTTATTGTCTCTTCATTGCAGAAACAAGCATATATGTTGGCGTCTGGTGTGATTTGTATGATCTACATTTTTTGTGCTGTTATCCTTTTCCTGGGAGTTCGAGAACATCGAGGTATGGCTGTTATATCGTCTGTTATATACGTTTAAAGTTATTATCTTGAGAAAACTTAAAGATTTTTGCTTCATCTGAAGTGTACTTGCTTCTCCTAGGCTCTCAAGTAACTCCATATTAATAATATATGCTCCATATACGAAGCCATATTATTAATATCATAAACTTTATTTGATTGTTGGTTTTATTTTAATATTTTACATGTAATATGCTTTAATATGTAATATTACATATTTGTATTTATGATTGTTATGGGGTCTGTAATCAAATTATTTAGCTAATTCCATCATCTAGTTTTACTACTGCTTAATCATTTTTCCTATCTCCTACCAATCCTTAATTTCCCCTACACACACACACACACACACACACACAACAACAACAATTTCAGTATCGACAACTAACCTGACTAACTTTAGACTGTGAGAGGTAACCAGAATACAAAGAGGATACCGGAATCAGAATCAGAATCGAGTATGTCACACATACAAGGAATTTGTTTTGGTGAGGCACACATGTATGACACATAACATGAACACTAAATAGAATA
>JAOUQU010229645.1:0-13778 GCA_028566735.1 Ammoglanis amapaensis
GTGTGTGTGTGTGTGTGTGTGTGTGTGTGTGTGTGTGTGTGTGTGTGTGTGTGTGTGTGTGCGTGTGTGTGTGCTCTGTGATCACCTCCACTTATATGACTTACTTAAGAAAGCTCATGTCCTTCCCACACAGACAAGACCCGGATCGCCTAACTTGGAAACAAACCCAGAACCTTCCCATGTCAAAGCAACAGTGCTCAAGTTATTTAAAAAAAGGAAAAGACAAACTAAGAAGTTGGTTTAAGTTTATTTATACCAACTAGTCAAGCACACATTTGAAAAAGAAATCCTGCTGCTGTACCTTAGGTTTCCCGGGTTACCTTGAAATACATTTACCCATTAGCTCACATTAATGGCTACACGATAATGCACTGTGAAAGGAAAAAGAACAAGTCATTCAACCAATCAAAGAAAGCTGTTGTCAAGGAATCTATTAATATCAAAGTTACTCATTGATCATAGTTGCCTGGAGACAACCTGCCAAGACTACAGAGAGGCAGTAAGGGTGGGTAGTAGTGCAGCAATCTGGGGTTAAATGCTTTATTCGGGTCAGTGGCTTCAACAGTCGGATGAATAGGGATAAGATTATAACTGGCAGCCAGCCAAAGCTGCGTCTACCTGAGCATCCTTAGCACACTAGAAGTCAACAATCCTTAGTTCCAGAACAAGTACAGCCTTCTATAAAATGTGTAGTTGTTTTTGTCTCCTCTTCCTTTTATCCAGCTGCTTTCTGCATTTTTCATAAAGCACTATTGTTGAAATGGCTACATTTGAAATCCAGTCATGTTTTATTTATGGAGTGTTTGGAGATTTCGCTTACAAAGCTTTTGCACCTCCAAGGTGGCTGACAGGTCTACTGTGTAAAGTCCCACTGGGGACCTTCACACACTGTGTGTTAAAAAAAGAGACTCATCCACTGTGGAATATAATGTCTAACTTTGTCTCTCTGTTTTTGGTTTGTCCTTGTTTAGGTTAGCAACTATTACTGTTTCAATAAATCACTTTAACAAACATTTTCTCAATTTATTCAACTTTTATATTTCGTTCTGTATTGTTAAATGTCTTAAAACACTTATATTCCAGTTCCACTATTGTTGGCTTTACTACTGGTTTGCTATGAGCCCTCCAGCAGACAGGATTGGCTAATGCCTGCAGCAAACTAAATCAGACTTCCAGCTGTTATGGATGGAAACTTGGGCTGTGGTCTAAGGAAGGGAGCGGAAGCTGACATGGTATGTCACCACTTCTCCAGCCTACTTTTATAAATGGTCCATATTTTATATTTCTGCCATTTTTAGTGTGTGCTTTACATTTCTGCTGACCCTCTGAATTTTTTCGTTTTATTAGAGTTTTAATGACTTGGATTTCTACCTTTTTGCTGTCAGAGCTACACCATATCATTACATAAGAGTTTCTCACTGAGGATTGCTTAAAAAATACACAGAGACTACAAATGTTCATTGCGGCCACTTTAAAAACTTTACCTAGGATCTGGAACCTGTATGATATAGCTTGCTTCATCATAATCTGGTCTCGAGCACCGTGTCCATTGGCAGCAGCTACCACCACATAACGTGGTGAGTAATTGAGTTATTCTGCAAGACCAGCTTATGAAACTCTATTATTATTACTCAATTATACTATTCCATCATTCCTAACTATTCAGTAATAAAAACTTCGAAAACTGTTGGCTTGGCTAAAAACATCCGGATCCGGAGAAAGTTTGCTTACTTTCTGTCTGCAATTCCATCATTTTAAACAGCTGGGCGAACTCTTGCACCACAAATGCGTCATCACTCTGCAAGCTAGTAGCGGTGACTTTTTTTGCTTGGATGTGCTTAGATTTGATATGCAACACAAAAACCTGATAACAGTCAGATGTTTTTTTCAGCTCAAAGTAAAGTTATGGAACAAAAAGTCAAGTGTCTATGTCTAAAGGCCTAATGTCTAAGTAAAGTCTAAGTCAAGTGTCTACTATTATTTCACATATGGATGAGTTGGAAACCTGTTCATATGTTCATGTGTTAGAACAATGTGAAGTGATAGTAATAATAATAATAATGTTGTTTTCACACATACTTAAGAACTCAACGTCTTTTAAACTCAACTCCAGTTCAAGAGCCAATTCACAGGTTTTGGTTTGATGCTTTTTGTGCTGTGCACGTACGTTCTTGCCTAAAATTCATTCTGATTCAATGGAAAAATGGAATGTAACTGTTCATCGCATGCAAGAAGTGATAGTAACAATCATTTAGCTTGATCTAATTTAATGATCCTCAATCTAAATTGAAACAAAACTCTGCAAATCATCACTATAAATTGCATACATTGCTTACATTTAATTAAAAACTACGAGAAACTGGACCAAATGTGGGAACAACTTGCATACTCCAAACATAAAATACCCAGACCATCCCACCGGGGCATCAAAACTAATAACTTCTTGCTGTGAGGCAGTGGTGCTACCCACTTGGCCACTGTGCTTCCTTCACCTACCCATTGCTTCTACTGATTTATTATTATTACTCATTTCGGGTAGTCATACAATCTGATTGCCTGGGGTGCAAAAGATTTTCTCAGCCTTTAGAGCAGAACAGAGACAGCAGTCTGTCACTCTAAACCACTCTGTCTGAACATGGTGCATAGCAAAGGATGACATGTATAATCATTTCTCTTTCAGCTGCATCACAAAATGTACATTTAAGCTAAAAGTAAAAATATAATCCTGCCATGATTACACATCCCAGACTTGACTATCATTCTTTCTCCCCACCCTAGTCTTGAATCAATTCTGGATACAGTATCTCAGTATTTTAAGTAAATATAAAATTTACTTTAAGGTTATGTTCTTTGTAATTCGATTAAAGAATGTCTCTTAGAATATATTTATTGCTACTACCTTCTTTAATGCATTTTGCCAACTCAGGTGTTGGCCTGATATATTATTGTAAAACTGATATATTATTGTACCATTATAAAAATTATGTTTATTATTCAAATTTGAGAACAGTAGCTGCTTTTATTCAAAATGGCTTACTTTGCAGTATACAGTTCTAGCAATTGAGAGTTAAGGGCCTTGCTCAAGGGCACAACAGCAGAAACCTAGGATTACTAGTCACTTTTCTGAATTACTAGGCTTTTACCAACTAATTTAGGAGGTCTCTAAAAACCCAGGCCTGAGCCACCTCAGCTAAATCAATGCACAGAATTTCACAATATGAAAAATACAATCAAACAAGTCTTGCAAGTTTCGAACCATTAAAGCTTTTAAATACAAAGAATTGTCTCATAACAGTCATGTTGTAATTCTTGGAATTGGAGCATAATGTCTGCTTCCATAAAAAAAAACTCTAAAGGGAAAATGTCTGGCTAATCAGTTAAAAACCTAAGGTTCAGTCACAGTGGTATTATGTTTATAGATTAAGATCAAGAGAGTGTATATAACCTTTGGTTTTGTTTGTTCCATGCATATGCAGGATGGTCGGGTGTTTAAGGCTGAAGTAACCTTAGTTATTTCTTTGTAGAAAAGGTTTGGTGTGATTTTGCACAACCCACACAGTGCATTGTTTTTGACATTTACCAACACACATCGGCTCAAGAAAGTTTGGAGCAGCCGGTTGATACACGACCTTGCAAAGGTATGTAGGAGAAATGATTTCATAACAGACCAACTGGATGTCCTACAACCTGTCCTGGATGGTCTCTAGCCTGGAACTGCTTGCCCTATTTAGGTGGAGACCTAAAGTCTCCGGATTCCAGCTGCTTGTACCAAAGTGGCGGGGTGGAAGACACCTTAAAGCTGGACTCGCAAATGCAAACAGAAACGCGGCAACCACTTGGGTAAGGTGCGTACCTGAATACGCACACCCACAAAAGTCCCAAAACACAGACTGGTTTATGCTATAATACCGGCATGGGTGGACGTTCAAGAAAAGGGCAACGTAACAAACCTTATCTGTCGCTATGACTACACAACTGTTACTCATCCTACCAAGGGCACTTGAGGATGAGTGCAAGGGGGTGTGGTAACATCCAACTCCACCCAACAGTGTGTCAACTGAAAAGGGTTAAATGAGATCACGACGTGTGCAAGGATTGAATACACAGTAGTTTACTGATCACGCGTATTAGTTGTGAAGGCACCCATTAAATTTTAGGCTCCTGATTCTTATAATAGAGTACTGTCTAGAACACGATATGTAACACTCAGGTGTCTACAAGGTTGACTCACTATGCCTTACACCATTACCTTACAGTGACAAGTGACGTATATTGTTACTCACAAACTGTGATTTATCTCACCAATAGTCTGTACTATTACTGATTATTCTTTCTGTTGCTTTTTTCACAGAGGCGACTGAACTTCCAGTCTGGTGACAGTGCATTGCTCACTTTTTTTGTTTTTCTAGACATTTATGTATTCTTATCAGTGCTAAAGTATCTACTAAGTCACATGCGCTGATTAGCACTGACAGCTTCTCCACCTAATACTCCAGCAATTGAGGTCTGAGGCACGCATTTGTTTCCTTGCCAAGTTAAACTCTGTATTTTGGGGCCTGGTCATTTCCACACAACAGGTAGATTCTTAGGTTTAAAGATTTGTGATTATGTGCTTTTTATGGATTTTAAATTTATGTAAAGAACCGGCGTTTTGGGGGTTTAGTTCAAGGAAATAAGCACAGGTCAAGTTAACTAGTTAATTAGCCCTAAGAGCTCTCAGGATTAAAAATGAGTATAAAATGACTATTCATGTATAAATGAAAAGATTAATGAATCCATTTTCACTTTCAATTTCTAAAGATGCCTCATTGTTTTTTTTTTCTTTAATGAGTTGAATGGCTTCCAACATGTCAAAAACTAAATGCATATAATTCTTCTTTATTTTATAGCAATAACAAGTTAATACACGTTTCAATGCGAGCCAAAATGTTATAATGTCATCGTCATGGGGCAGTGGAAAAGGGCACATCTATCACAACAATAGAGTGAATTATATGATCATACGCTTCCTACTAAATGTGTCATCATTCTAATTTTCTTTCTTCGATCAGAAGAGAACATTATATCTTCTTTATTTTGCTCGTTCAGTGTCTATTTATGTATAGATGATATGCTACCTTTTTAGAAAGCCTTTGGTTTGCATGAATAATGTTTTGTGAAATCTATAAACACTTCATGTTCAGTGGTGTATCAACGTGCATTATCATACATGTGCATAACATTTCGGATCCTTGGTAACATTTAAACAATGTTGATTCCTAAACAAAATATTAGAATGAAAGGGCGTTCCTGATGGTGCAACAAAGAACACAGAGGGCAAAATAATAAAGTAAACAGTGCAGTTACACAACAGTATAATAAATACCAAATAATATAATATAATATAACAATAATAAATACAAAAAGATCTTTCTAAACACAATTTAACAAGTAATTTCGAGACAACACTACAGATGAGTGTTACTACATGATGCTGAGTGAGCCAGAAACATTTGCAGTAGATATATACCAGATTATGGTGCAAAAGATGCAAAAAATTGTGCAAGCTGCAATAAACGTGCAAATATAAATATAATACTATCCCAGAACAGACATACAGCTGCATAAATCTATTAAATCTATTTCTGCATGAAATGCAAAACAATGCAGTGTAATTTTGTCAATACCTAGAGTTAATAACAAGTTGTGTGTGTGTGTGTGTGTGTCCACCATGCATTTACATTAAAGGATATCGTGTGCGTGTGTGTGTGTGTGTGTGTCAGTCCATCGTATTTGTTTTTACACATCCAAACCGTGTTAGGCACTCGGCCCGACATGACTCGGTAGAGGTCGGGACGGTTGGGCGTGGCCGCAGGGGGTCTGATCGCGTTGCGTCACGCGTCTAGCGTGGAATTGGTATCAGCTGTCTGTCGGGATTTAAGGCGTTCGTCCGATGGCGCGCGCCGCGGCAGCGCTCTAATGCATCGCGTAATCTCAGCGTGTGTTTTGTTCCCACACTCATTCTAGTTCTTAGAGAAACTCACCTGCTTCCACCGGTCGGGTTTTTATTTTTCGCGTGCGAACGTACTAGCGGACACCGGTACTCCTGGGACTGATTCAGCTGGTCGAGGGAGAATACCTGCCGGAAGGTAGGAGGTATTAGGTTCTTTGCTTCAGGGAAAGAGCGAAAGGTAGTGTGGTCTTCAGCCCTCACTCTGGATTTCATTTTCTTTGAGAGTCAGCCCGCATCGGCGTATTCATATCGGGTATTTTGTTTGATCCGCCCCGTGCGTTAGGGTGCTCTTTGTGTGTGTTATTTTTCCGATTCGGCGTCCTCCTGAGGGGGTGGAGCGATCGAGTGTTTCGTTTGCTTTTGATGACGGCTTAGTTCGTGCCGGCTCTTATTGTGCTTTTTCCCCAGCTCAGACCGCGGGACTAGTGGTGCGCTACATAAACGGTGAGCGGCCGACCTACAGACCGTGGTTTGATTCCGGTACAAGCAACAGCCATCAGTCATGTTATTGGGCTGTGCCTACTCATTGTGATCATTATTATTTATTATTATTATTATTAGTTAATTCTCACGTTGGTCTGGAACAATGAAGGATAAATAAAGTCTTAGTTTTCATCCACATCTTGGGATCCTGTGTTTTTTATTACTATTAATTTTGCTCTTCAGTTCTAGATCGTAACAGCAACCTCTCTCTCCCTGTCAGTGAGGAAACTCCTTTCAGGTTTTATATGTTTTACATCTTGACATCTTGTAAGCAGAGACGTCAACCTCCACCACATGTTTCATGTGATCAGGTCGGGTGAGGATTGGTGCAGAGATGAATCCAGATTTTAAAAGAAAAAAGTCGCTTCTGCCTTAACTGACCAGTGAAACGAGACTTTACTGGATAAAAGCTGGGTAAGAAGCTGGACTATCTACCTGAATCCACAGATGAAGCAATGGTAAAAATGAGCAAATCCTTAAAATGCTGCATCACCTTCCAAGTCTCGGTCGTCCGGCTCAGATCTGGCCAGGCTGAATAATAAAGCCCAAAATAGACACATCTGTGCTTTTAGGAATAGATCTGTAGAAGACGCTGCAGTACCAGACAAACATGTACACAGCAAATACATTTAACTTTAAAGGAAAATTAAGCGAATCTTTTCCTTACGGTATTTAATGCCACTGGACACAATCCTCAGTGTGTACTGTACTCGAGTGTACTGTACTAATTAAATCCTATTTACATCCTGTGTTATTTCCTCATTCAATCATCTTCTGCTCCTCAGATCCTGCAGAAACTAATGGCTTATGGGATGGGACAGAACATCACTCTGAAGTGGAGGGAGGGACCAGGAGGAGACGTCTTCCATAAGTTTGTACCTAATAATATTGTATAAAGCAAATCATTAGTTGTATTATTTTATTTCCGCCACATACAAATAATTTATCATATATAAATGGTGTACATGGTGATTAAAATCTCATTTTATAAATAACCATTATCTTCTCGTAGTGGAGTGAATGTTTTTTTTTGTTTGTTTCTACCCCCCTGTATTACAAGTATAAAGAAACTGTGGTTAATGTAGTCGTAATTAAGCTGAAAATGTTTAGAGAATGAGATGTTTTATGATTTAAATTGTCATCATGAAATAAAAATGTTGTTGATTCACTGAAGCTGAAATTGTTTTCATTTTAGTGAACCAATAAAACAACTTGAGATAAAAAAAGAGTAAATTATTCCACATATTTAACCAATAAATAACCATAAGTAATCAATAAATTAAAAAATCTTCCTCCAGCCTCTTCTGTAATAGTACCTTGTGTATTAGTCTTATGCTGCCACTAGGGTGACATGCTTTTGTTAATTCGACTTGATCTGCAGTGTGACCACATTGATGAGCTTTTAATCACATTTAATCATGTTTTAGTTGCATTTGATAAATGTAAAAATGTGAGAAATGGAACTGTAAAACGACTCGGCTACATTCTGCAGTTCAGAATGGATAATAAATTTGAAAGTGAGTTGTGTTTGCTAAAGACGTGTTGAATGGTAAGATGTCATTCTGACCTGAAGCACTACGTAGTTTTAACGAGCTTAATCTATTTTATTCTTTCAACCTTTCTAAAAGTCTCCACACAAGGACAGAACTTGAGTCTGTGTTCTGGAATAAGGATATATTTTCTATTTGGTCTCAAACTTTGTCCATACAAATGTGCACTTTTAAAAAATTCTTTCTTTCTTTCGAACCTCCTGTCAGGTGTTGATGTTTAGTGGGCCGCTGTGTCTGAACCTATATATTGTGTTTACTCGCTCCATTAAACAGAAGTTTGGCTCAGTATCTGAGTAACATTTGTCATTTAGACTATACAGCTAGTGCACAGCTGAACGTGACTGCGTTTCCCAAGTTCCAATGTGCAGAATATAAAACAAAAGAAGAGAAAAAAACGCATAAACAAGACTAAATAATACATTAGAAAGATATACATTACGCTTTAATGCTCTGATATTATAACTTGGTCCTCCAGGGCAGACAGACTGATTGACAGCATTTTTCATTTTATCTGAACCCAGTGATGGAGTACTAAAGCAGTAACACATCACTGTAGTCAAGAAAAAATCCCCTCCAAACAACTGTACAGTACATCTGCAATACATCACGTCTGTCAAGTCAACTTTATTTCTATCGTGCTTTTTTACAATAAACATCGTCTCAAAGCAACTTTACAAACTACAGGACGATCAGAACCCCTGTTGAGGGCGAGCTGAGGGTGACTGTGGCAAGAAGAAGCGCCCTGAAAATTACAGGACGAAACCTTCAGAGGAACCAGACTCAACAGGGCCCGTCGTACTTGAGTGCAGTATTGGAACTGCAATACAATTGTTTGTGTGTGTGTGTGTGTACGATTAAAATCTAAGATGTCATTAAAGAACCAAACAGAAATATCAGGTTGACCACCACTTACCTTTACTTCTACACTTCTACACCTCTACCCAACAACCCACTGAATATGTTCGGCGTTTTGACCTGTTTATATTTTTTATTGTCCAGAGTGAAACCCAACTTCCCTTTGCTTACCACACTTTCAGAAACGCTGGTTTACAACTTCACATGATTTATGAAACAATTTTACAACCATAGACGAACAAATAGACTAGAATGTTAAAACTGATAATCATGCAACAGCTAAAACACTTAAAACACAACAAACATCAGGAAAAAAAAGTTTTAAATGAAGAGACGTCACATTGTTTAACATTACAGATAATGTAATGCTGTTAAATAAGCAACACATCATTTAAGTACAGTGTGAATGCGCTGGTGTATTTTGAGATGACTCTGTTGATTAAAACTCTTCCTACAATGTGAGCACTGATACGGTTTCTCTCCTGTGTGAATGCGCTGATGGGTTTGGAGATGACCCTGTTGATTAAAATTCTTCCCACACTGTGAACACTGATATGGTTTCTCTCCTGTATGAATGCGCTGATGTATTTTGAGATCCCTCGGATGATTAAAACTCTTTCCACACTGTGAGCACTGTTGCGGTTTCTCTCCAGTGTGAATGCGCCGATGTTCTTTGAGATTACTCTGATGATTAAAACACTTTCCACACTCTAAGCACTGATACGGTTTCTCTCCAGTGTGAATGCGCTGGTGTATTTTGAGATAACTCAGTGTATTAAAACCTTTCCCACATTGTGAACACTGGTAGGGTTTCACTCCAGTGTGAATGCGCTCATGTTTTTTCAGACTACTCTGTTGATTAAAATTCTTTCCACATTGTGAGCACTGATATGGTTTCTCGCCAGTGTGAATGCGCTGGTGTATCTTAAGATTGCACTGTGTATTAAAACTTTTATTGCACTGTAAGCACTCAAACAGTTTATCCCCAGTGTGAACACGCTGGTGTATTTTGAGATAACACAGTGTGATGCAAGTCTTCCCACAATGAGAGCACCGATATGGTTTCTTTCCAGTGTGAATGCGCTGATGTACTTTAAAATTACTGTGCGTATTAAAACTCTTTCCACATTCTAAGCACTGATGCTGTTTCTCTCCAGTGTGAATGTGCTGGTGTCTTTTAAGAAGACAGGGGAACCTAAAACTCTTTCCACACTGTGAGCAGACGTTTGCTTCTCTCTGGTTGGGACTGAGAGACGTGATCATGTTAAAAGTACCAGAAAACATTTGCTGATCACTGGAGCTTCTGGTGGGCGTCAGATTCTCATGTTCATTGTTCGTTTCTGAAAAATAAAATACATTTATAACATTGTTAATGAAGGTTAAACTTACACTAAATGAATTGCCTGATAAACATTTTTCTCTGACCAGAACACAGAAATTCTTAAGGTAAAATTAAGAGATCTTAAATTACTATTCTAGTAAATATTACTAGTAAGAAAGTGTGTGTGTGTGTGTGTGTGTGTGTGTGTGTGTGTGTGTGTGTGTGTGTGTGTGTGTGTGTTTAACAGAGATCTTAAATTACTATTAGTAGTAGTTTTATATCTATGAATATTTTGTTAAACTTTTATTCTTTTTAATCTAATTTGTGTATGTTACCAAACTTTGGCAATATGAATGTTCATATTTGTCATGCCAATAAAGCATCTTTTGAGTTTGTGTTGAGTGTGTGAGAGAGTAAGTGTGAGTGTAAGTGTGATAGAGAGAGTCAGTGTGAGTGCGTGTGCGTGTGTGTGCGTGCGTGCGTGCGCGCGTGTGTTCACGATTAAAGTCTTGATGTACGTGATGAAACAAATGTTAAAGATGGAGCAACAGGTTCCAGTTAGTGATCAGGAATTACGACTCTTTTGCAGCTTAGTTACATAAAACTTAAAGTCTAAAGTCTTTTAAACAATGACTAATTTGAAAGTCCCCTGTCAGTTCCAAAAGACGAGATCTTGGTCAATTAAATCGACTTCATATCCAAAGCTTAAAGTTACTAATGTCCCACATTGTTCCACTAAAGCGGAGGCGCACAACTCAACTTCTACTGTCAAGAAAAATGAAACAATTACACACTAGTGTAGAAAAGAAGTGCAGAAACAGGAGACTCTATAACACCAAATACACCTGGAAAATAAAGGACCTCCACGATATGACTGTTTACATTAATGTTTACAGATTTGATTTGATATGAGTTTGTCCTCATTTTTGCTTGTCAGCATTTAGCAGACACATCCATTCAAAGTTAATAAAAACTCGATCGAGGTTAAAGGGTCTCGCTCAGGGGTCCAGCCGGTGAACTGGCAACCTTCTGATCTTAAGCTCGGTGCCATCAATACTAAAATGATTTGAAGGAAATCTTCATCTAAGCCTGGAGATTTTACTCTTACCAAATTTGTCTTCAGGTTCTTCCTTCTTTCTATCCTGCTGATCCTCAGAAGCAGCAGGTTCCACAGGAACAACGTAGTCGTTGCCTGAAATTACATCAAAGTGAGAGAAGAAAAAACAGAAAGAAATGTGTGTTTAATCCTAATAAGATTAATGCTGAAATGCAGTCTGGAGTGTGCAGGGAGTTATGTGAATTATAATCCCAGGTTCTAATGATTATTTCTACTCAAAAGCACCAGCACTGTAGTGTCACAAATAACTTGATAGATTTACTTACAGAAGTAACTTTCATCTTCATTTTCATCTTTGATTATGTTTTGTAAATCCTCAGATGTGTTGTGTTCCTCTTCTGATGATTGCATTACACAATATCTAACAGACAGATGTGTTTATTCATTATTATAATATTTGAAGTGTCTATTGTTTATGATGTGAAGCTGTAAACAGGGTGAAATAAAGTTCTCTAACAGAACTGTTCAGGCTAAAAGGCCAAATATTAACATTATTATGTTCATTTATTAACATATCGAACATTTCCATAATAATTAAATTATCCTAAACATAAGATGTGTATTTGTGCAGCTTTGCAAAAATCATTTAGTACAGATTTTCGTGCGATTATGTTGCAGTAAACAATTAAAATCTATATTTTTAAAATCTAGTTCATCATGACTAACAACAACAACCGGCGTAAACAAATCATTTATAATATAAAGTTTTAGAAAATGATTAAAAAGCTGGAGATAAACGACTCAGTTCAGATGAACTGATTCACTTGCTGAGTCGAAACAATTGAATCGGTTCATCTGTACTGAATCGTGCACGCTGCTAACAGTGGAGCAGCTAACAATGTGTGTGTTTAAATGAGAGACTCACGTCCTCACAGTCGTGTTTATTAAAATGTTATTAACTGTGTTGTTATTCATTAGAATGTAGTTATTTATTAAGCAACCAATGTTTATAAATCCATATTTAACTTACAGGTGAGAATCTTCGTTACGAAGATGATAGACTCTTCTTTCTCTTCTGATGTTTATTAGCGATCGGAAGATCATTTTATTGACGCACTACCGCCACCACCTGGACTGCAGTGTGAACAGCAGTTTAGCAGTGAAAGGTCTCAGTTCTATGGTGGGGTATCAGTGAGGTGATGTGGGGGTATTTAGGTGATGGTGGGGTAACAGTGAGGTGATGTGGGGGTATTTAGGTGATGGTGGGGTAACAGTGAGGTGATGTGGGAGTATTTAGGTGATGGTGGGGTAACAGTGAGGTGATGTGGGGGTATTTAGGTGTTGGTGGGGTAACAGTGAGGTGATGTGCAGGTATTTAGGTGATGGTGGGGTAACAGAATCTGAGTGGCTTTAGTCGACACTGTTTCAGTCGAATCTTCCTGATCTTCTGGATTCGTAATTTTATAATGTTTGTACACAATAACATTTTCTCTCTTTTACAGAATTGCATCCTCCTGCGAAAGGTAAGTTAAAGTCTTACAGTTTTACTCTTTTGTCATTTTAGGGCGCCCTTGGCTGGGCATGGGTAAGTACAAACAGTCTGTAGATGAAAGTGAATGGTGGTGGGATTCTGAATACTCACTAAAAAATACAGCTACAAAAATAAAGAAGAAAACAGCTTTGATTTTTTTATAATGTTTCTCTTTTAAATGAAATGTTAGAGTTTGTTGATCTCAAGACAGAAATATATGCATTTGTTTAGTTAATTATCCCCCGCATTTACCTCCAGGGGTGTTTTAACAGATCATTTTAATTACATTACAAAATTGTAAATCAAATCATCTTGTAATTTAACAGAATCTCATGGAAGAGGGTCAGTGACTGTACCTTCTAACGTTCCAGGTATTTCACAACATGTATCAGATCCCTTTATCTTGTTACTGTTGCTATTATTTTTAATCGGTGTATTTTTTGTTACTATTTGTAATTGATGTAAATGATTGATTCTGAAATCTGTTGTTTGTAAAGCTGTTGAGTTTATATTTTATTCGACTTGGTATAGTGATAATAAAGAAATTCTGATTTCTCTGAGAGCATTAATCGTATACTCGGGCCAGCTGTAGACTAGTTGTTAGGATACACATAAGTAATCTGAAAGACACGAGTTACTGCTGCTGGAGTGTTGGAGGGCCCTTCATTTGATCAGACTGTATAATAGAACTATAATGTAATTAAAGTAGCTTTGATATCAAGCCAAACGCTAAAAATGTAAAACGTATTTCGCACGTGTGTGTGTGTGTGTGTGTGCAGCTGCAATACGTCGGATCCAGATCTTGAGGCTTGAGTCGGATCAGAACATAAAGGATCCTGCACTCAGATCAGCTCTCCTGGAGATGGTGGGTCTCGTTCTCTACAAGCTTTTACTGATCATGTCCAGTAACTCAAACCAAAACTTTCTTCTGATTTACCTTAAACACATCTTTAAATAAACCTAAGGACATTTTCATAAACCTATATATA
>JAOUQU010229863.1:0-12395 GCA_028566735.1 Ammoglanis amapaensis
AATTGCCGAGATACTCTGGGGGATCGGTAACGGTCCACAGAGTAACCCAGGGTCAAAGTCGACTGAAGGGTAAAATAGAGAGAGATATTAATATTTAAAATGACCCCAGTGTCTGGACTTTTCAAAGGCTGTTCCATATCACAACAAGGCACTACTAGTAACTATTAACTTGTCCAAGGGTGACGTGGCTAGGGCTGCAAACCGCACCGTGCATGTGTGCTCACTACTGCCCTCTACTGTGTGAATGCGTGTTTTACTGCACAGATTCATGTCATGGGGGAGATGATAATCACACACACAACCACATTCATACATATACACATTCTTTAACAAGCCCTTCTGACCCAAGAAGCCTGCAAGATGACCTGCATCGAAAATAATCTGCTTTGTAAAATGTGAAGTGTTTTTCTTTTTCTTTTTCTTATTGAGAACTACTATTTTAAACCACAAGGAAGTTCAGATCCTCACCTCGTCCTCATACGTGCGAAAATAAAACAGGAAATTAACGATCAGCTTCACCAATCTCTTCTTTACAGCTACGAGAAAGAAAACGACAATGAATATGCAGAGTTACACGCATCCCCGAGAGACCATGAAATTAATGACGTCACGAACGAGTGCTGTAACGTCTGTGATGATGACATGAGATCTAACCATCTCCCTTCTTTGGTCCTCTCATTCCCAGCTCAGCTGATCTGTCTGACGGCTGGCGGCTCAGGAACACCAGCTCCTTCTCATTAAAGCGCATATTCTTCTCTTAAACCACTCAAACCACCGAGTCGTGAATGATTAAAAGCGTGATTCCTTCAGTGATTCCGCGAACACAGAGTCGATTCTTTTGAATCCGGATCATTTTTCAAAAGCTGCCCGTGAAGTTCACAAACAAACTACGGAACCATGTTTGTTCCCGGTGCTGTTGATAAGACTCCTCGGTTAGTCTGAGTCCGTTTCCCCGCGCTGGAGGTCAGTGAACGTCCGACTCGATGGAAAAACTCGGATCCTTTTTAGCTCAGCGCCCGATTATTTTCGATCGCAGCCCACTTCCTGCACGCATGCGCATTGTCTTAGGCATATTGGCGACGTCTGTTTTTGGGCGAGACCATTGCGCATGCGTGCCATCGGCAAACTAAACGATACGCTACAAGTATTCACTGACTTTTGTGTTTATTTAATATAGTTGTCGAATCACTTTTGTCACGTCACATTAAAACAAGTGTTTGGAAAGTGATTACAAATCTAGGCTGTACAGACAGACATTATTTACAGGCATTTTACATCCCTGGAATTGGTATAATGGTGGATGCGCCCTAAAACTGCCCAGAATATTGTAATTATGTATGTTATATTTTACATAAAACAAGAAAAAATAAAGCCTAGATCATTTAAGACTCAGCTTTAAAAAATCGTCGAATTAGAACCTTTTTTTTTTTTTACCGTTTTAGTGCACCAACTGTTCCAGAATAAAAGTCTTTGTTCGGAAACTTTTATTTGTGAATAGACAGGCAAACCAAAGTGTTGCATGCGCATGCGCAGTTGGTGGACGCTACAGCGGCAAGCGTGAACAAAACGTTAAGGTAGGAAACAAATCACATTCGGTTAATATTAAGATTTATTACTTGGTTAATGTTGGTGTGTATTTTAAATAGTTTTCTATGTATTTATTAAATAAATTGTGATTTTATGCAGGCATAGCTTTAAATGATATGGAATTAACTTTGTTGCTCTGGTTGAACAGGGATTAGCTTACTGGCTAGTAGCATTAGCCACCCGAAATAATACATTTTAATGACGTATAAATAAACATAGAGGCTGAAATGTTATGCATTTAACATTTTTTATTATATTTAGTCGACGTCATGCTATTACACTTTGGTTTATATCACACAGTTTTGAAAACTTGCATTTCCAGATAGCATGGCTGCATGTTCTTGGACTATGGGAGGAAACCCACTTAGACACGGGAAGAACATGCAAATTCCACACACTATGGACCGGTTCTGCGTCGAAGCCAGGACTTTATTTACTGTTAGTTCGTGCAGTGCTACCCACTTACTGACCTCCAATGTTATTTGATTGTGTGGTCATGATACAGATCACTATAGGTACTACAGTGCACACTTGTAGTTAAAGTATTCACTCCCTGGATTTGGCGGTGCCTAGAAGTCTACAGTGTTTTGTTTATGATCCAACATTTAGAAGCATTCCTTGTTCTATATTGATCAGAGAAAATCTACAAACGTTAAACTGGAAAGTGAATAAAAACTACTTCCGAAGCACCTGAGTGCAGACCTGTGACGGGGAAAGGACAGCGTTGTCTTGTGTAAAGCAGACATGTATTATATACATGATAAACGCTAAAAGAGGTCTTGAGAAATCAGGTTTCTTGTATGTGCAAGTACTGTGTCGACAGTAAACATTGCCACAACATTAACGTGTGTGTTCTATAACTATATGAACCTTTCTCCCTATTGCACTATAGTTCTGTATACAGGATATTTGGATTGCACAAGAAAGGCACATCGTAGGTGGTGAAGATGGATTTTCAACACCGAGCCGGTGGAAAGACCGGCAGTGGTGGAGTGGCGTCGTCCTCCGAAAGTAACCGAGATCGACGAGAACGCCTCCGCCAACTCGCTCTAGAAACCATCGACATCAACAAAGATCCCTACTTCATGAAAAATCATTTGGGTTCTTATGAGTGCAAACTGTGTCTTACTCTTCATAACAATGAGGTAAGGCACAAAGCAAATTCTGCATAATTTGTTAATATAAGAGTCGTGCATATTTAATAATCCATATTTACATCATTGTTTAGGGAAGTTATCTGGCTCACACGCAAGGAAAGAAGCATCAGACTAATTTGTAAGTGTTACGAATGGACATGTTTAGATTAACCGTAAAGCAATATACAATATTGGTGTACTTGTTTTTAACATTTCATGGCATTTTATTTGTTCCTCTTAGAGCACGGAGAGCAGCGAAAGAGGCCAAGGAAGCCCCGGCTCAGCCAGCCCCAGAGAAAGTAAAGGTGGAAGTGAGGAAATTTGTAAAGATCGGTCGACCAGGCTACAAAGGTACCAAAATTGTGACCACAAAATGATAACTGAATAATGCTTGAGATATGTGTTTTTTTAATCTGTACTAATGTTTCTGTTTCTATCATCAGTAACGAAACAGAGGGATCCTGATATCGGTCAGCAGAGTCTTCTGTTCCAGGTAGTGCAAGTTTGGATTTCACGTGAAAATCTTAATACATTTTGGAGTTCCTGTGAACTATAATCAGAATGTTGGGTTTGTTTTTTCAGATCGATTACCCCGAGATTGCAGAGGGTATCGGACCTCGGCATCGTTTCATGTCTGCGTACGAGCAGCGCATCGAACCTCCCGATCGTCGCTGGCAGTACCTGCTCTTTGCCGCCGAGCCATACGAGACCATCGCATTTAAGGTGCTTTTCTGTTTATATTCATGTTGATGCTTTTTACTCGCTGAAATGTGAAATCTTCACTTTGACTTTAGGCTGTAGAAAAAAATATGACGTGATCACTCTGTGCTTTGTTTTAGGTACCAAGCCGAGAGATCGATAAATCAGAAAGTCGCTTCTGGACTCACTGGAACAGAGAAACGAAACAAGTAAGTATGCGAGTAAAGGGATCACTGATATACAGCGAGGGGGGAAAACAACATCCAGTAAATCATATGCAAAATAGATTTATTCTGGCTCATGTATACACACACTGAACATTTTAATAGGTACACAGGTCTGTACATTTGTTAATATATTTATAAACTGAATTTGATGTTTTCTGCAGTTTGATTTGTAGATTATAATAATGCCAAATTTATTGTCTTGACTCGGGGTGTTGATAATTTTCCACCAGTAGACACTGAGAATCCCTTATTTATGTCTAATTTACACATTTTACTATTAATCATTTGCTTCTTTGGTGATATTCATGAAGATGTTGCTCCATGATGCGTTTACTGTAATAAAATTCTTCTCGTCTTTCAGTTTTTCCTTCAATTCCACTTTAAAATGGAGAAGGCGCTGATCCCACCAGGTCAGGCACCTCCCGCCACAGTGAAGCGCCCCCCGCCTCTGATGACCGGACTCGGTCAGCATAGTGACGGGATGCTGCCTCCTCCTCCCGGAGGGATCCCAGGCATGCCTCCACCTCTACCCAATACCCATGGTCCTGGCATGCCTCCTAACGCTCTTTTGCCGCCACACTTACGCCCACCCATGCCCTCTGATGTACTGTGAGGAACGTCTCCTCCTCAAAGAAAAGTGGGAAGATTGATTGTTTAGCGGCTGCCCTGTGAACTGTTTATATCAGGTTGGATCTGTGTATAACTTCGGGTCTAATAAGCAGTAGTAGTAATTGTGGTGTGTTTTAATTAGGAATTCTTCTCTGTAAGAAAAAATGGTTGGGTTTATTTTGTCATAATATCGTAACCAACTTGAGTGACAAATGCAGGCCATGAAGAATAAAATTGAATCTTTTATTAGACCACCACTGCCACCTTAACCTGAAATAACCAATTTAGTTGTTGTTGTTGTTGTTTTTTTGTATGAATAAAATCGGACAGTTTATATTTTCATGTTTGATTTCTATTAAATGACAATAATTTGGATGGACATTGTGACATGTCAACATGACACTTTATCTCCCATCATTTTATGGTTCATAAGCCGAGCTGTATTGTAAATGGAGAGCAACAACTCATGCCAGATAAACACCAGGAATTAGCCATGTTGTGAATTATCACAGCCTATTCATAAAGATGTTTTTACTTTTTCTCTTTTCTTTTGGACCAGCTTTCCGTAAACTTTCCTTTATATTCTGACTTACTATTATCTGCTCTATTTCTCTCTCTCTTCTTCCCTTTTGTTGTCTTTACCATCTCTCTCTGTGCCTTCGTCTCAGTCTTGTCCTGATCCCATCTTTTCTTTACTCTACGTGCTTTGTGCTGCGCTTCTCGTTTTTTTAGCAGCTTTCTGTCAGGTATGGTTTTGTGTCTAAGACCCCGTTTTGCTTTTCCTCCTGCCAACTTTATGGATTTGTCTTGTATACTTTGTTCATCATCATCATCGTCGTCGTAATCATCTTCACTCAGCCAGTTAAAGAAGGTTTCCCAGACGGACGGCTCAATCTTTAGGTTAAGGAAAAACAGGTAAATGTATAACAATTTGTGCTCTCCGGTTGTGTTCTGAAAAAGGGTTAAATATATAAACTTCACAGTGTTTAATTTTACCCTGGGTGCTAGTAAATCATCTTTCGTGATCAGTGTAGCCTCGATGACTTCTACATTCGGCCCAACCTTACGTCCTCGTAGAAACTCTGCAGAACAACAAACAAATGATGCACATAACACACCTTGATTGTAGCTTTTTGTGGCACAACAGAATACACACTGCATGGATAAAAGTATGTGGACTCCACTTTTAAAGCCATGTGATTGCAGCGAAACACCATTGCTGTCGATACTGATAGTCTCCATATATGAATAAATCAAATCTCTGGTAGATGGAGAGTAAAACAGTTTTTCTTGTCGTACTCTTTAAGCCTTTGGTACTGACCGTGCAGCCTTTGGCATCCTGAGGCGAGGACCAGAATAGTGATGGCTATGACGAGGCACCGGTTCAGCGTCACACCCTCCCAGGGTGGTTCGATTGGAGCCATGTTCTGCATGGATGAGGTCTTGTGGGGTGACACTGTGAACACATTGCATGTCTAAAAAAACGAGACAGCAGTGAAACTTGACACCTGATCTGTCTAATTCTCTCATTTAGTAAGAAGGGTTTGTGATCTAGACCCTAGCTTCCATGCATTATTAACTCTACAAAGACCTACTTCTTCTTAAGAGAGGAGGCTCCAGTGCTACTGATTTTGGGACCTGCTGAACAATTGGCGATTCCTGTACATAAACAAAAAAATTATCAAAAATAAATACAACTAACACATGAACAATGTATAATAAATTTTGTTTATATTCTAATTTATCTACGCCTTTTAAGTATAAAGTATAAGTATGTAGTTTGTGCCTACATATTCGTCACCCACTTCAGAATCAGTAAGTATTAGGATGATGGGCGGCACCCATCGCCTCACAGCAAGTTCGATCCCCAGGTCGGGCCGAGGGCTCTCCGTGTCAGCATGGGTTTCCTCCGGGTACTCCGGTTTCCTCCCACAGTTCAAAAAGGTTCCCACAGTTAAACTAGGTTGATCGGAAATGTGAACTTGTCCCGTAGTTTCACAAGTTCCAAGTTACTGGTGGTTGTCGTCAGGAAGGGCATCCGGACGGAAAACTCTGCTCCAAACATTAACGTCCGACCCCAGGAACTGGGAAAACGCACGATAAACGAATAGAGAGAGAGAGATAGAGAGAAGTATTAGGATGATCATAGAATTTCAATTTGAAGCTAAATACAAGCAACTGCAGATAAACTGCATTCTTACGTCATTCTGAAAACATTATTGTCTAAATAATTGTTGTTATTGTCCAGCAGTTGGAAAAGAAAGAAATAAGCCAGAACGCTTTTGGTCACTGTTCATTTTAGATGCCGTCTTCCCTCAGTCCAAAGACATGCATGCGAGACCAATTGAAGATACAAAAATCCTTTATATTTGATGTGATTTGTATGATGAATGACGTCTCCTGTCATAAATGTTACCTAAAGCGTAAAACATGATATTAAAAGCTAAAGGAATAAACAAATGTTCTGAAATCCATTGTTCAGCTGCTAACATTAGCATTAAAAATTAGCATAACATTTTCTGGCTTACCTCTTTCACTCTTCTCACTCGTTGAGAATACATTTCTGAAACAGAAGTTCGATTTGAGTTTATTAACCATCTAGGAAGGTTTCATTTTGTAATTCTGTACAAGATGTAAGAGTAAAGGACACGGCCGAGCTGATGTGTTGTTGTTAACTTATGCTAGCTGGTGTCATGTTACTATTACTGGGTGACTATGCTTCGCTATGTAGGCGATGTGAGTGACGGCCGGTCTGGAATAAAATTAGACACACAGGTGCTTTAGGTCCTGAAATATCACTCCAAACAAGAGGCTTTGTTTTCCTTTAACCCCTCAGGACCACCAGTTCGTTTTCATGGCTATAAGATTGTACGGAACACGTTCGGTCACATCTGTTGATACGTTTCAAGTTAAAAATGTGGAAATGCTGATCAGTTTTAAAACTGTGAGACCATGAAGAAAAGAACTTTAAAAATGAAAGTGTACCGGGCCGGCGGGATTGTCTGAGAGGTTTTGCCGGTGAAACATCATGTTGCGGTGTCGCTAGCTCTTCGGCGAATGTTTCAAAAGTGCTCTCCTCCATTCTACACCTGACAAAGCAGATCGATGATAACGTCAGCGCCAATGGAGATAGTAAAAGAAAGAAATAGGTTTAAATAGTCAAACTTTTGTAGTGTAATTGTGTTAGAAGTGTTATTGTCTGTCCATTCACCCATTTATTCATTCAAATAAAACAAAGCGTGTAACAAGACATTTAATAACATTGGATTAATTGTACAAACATTGAATGACTGTAATGTCGAGAATTATCTTGCTCGGAATAAGTCACTGTTTGGCCCCTGAGCGAGGCCCTTAATCCTCAATCCTCAATGGATAGAAGTTTTCTGCTTAATAATGAAAATGTGACCTTTGTCCACTCAGAGACTTACCTGTCTAGACATGAAGAGGGTCGGTAAGAGGGAAGAACCGCCACTGACTGCTATCATCGTCCAACTGTGATACACACACACACACACACACACACACACACACACACACACACACACACACACACACACACACACACACACACACAATGCAGTCTAATGACAGATAACAGCTGCAGTGTGTTCAAAAATTAAACCCCTTGTGACCCTTTGTATAAAGGCAAGCTGTTAATGGACACCAGCGCTGCCCGTGATGCCTGTGAACTAACCAGCTCACACGGAACAGTTACCAGTAACGATGCCAACCACCTGGAAATACACTTTTGAGACTCACGCTTTACAGAATCGTTCAAACATCCCACTACAAGCCATAAAAAACCTACAAGGGCGTTGTTACTAATATTTTGGCTTGTTCTGTAGTTTTATTTATCACCACCAGAGGGCGACATTACACTACATTTTTTTTACCGGCTACATTTTGTCACAGGCAGATTCGCAATCATGGCGTAGATTTGAGATGCGTTTCATTCCACTGAGCACTTAAATATTAGTGCACACTTTCATAGTTTACTGCTGTCTCAAATGGAACACGGCGGAAATGACGGACTAATGTTTGATGGCGCGTCTCAATTCCACTGAACTATCCGCCAGCCTTTGTTTACAAAATGCGTTTTTTATGTGTTTATTTGCTTCTGTTTACACACTACTATTATACTAACTTTATTAACGCTATTTACATTTATACAAAGCCGTCGTCTCTGGTTCTGATTGGACGTTGGCCGGTCGCAAGTCCCGCCTCTTCCGTTATGTCGGTAAAATGGCGTCCGTATGAAGCTCGTAATGTAACGTCGTTTCACACGGTGTTTTCGGGGTAGTTTTGAGTACATTCTTTTACTCCGTGATAAAACAATAGTAGATTTATTTACTACACATGCTATTACATAATATCAATGTTAAGTATGCTATTCATTCATTTTTACATGCATCTCCAAATTTTCTAACTATGTGTGAAAACGATGAACAAAGACTAGCGACTCCAACCATAAGGGGGAGCACTATAGTCAAATTTCATAATAAATTTGATAGATTTTTCAGAGTAAACAAGTCCCTCTACAGCCGAGTATTGCAGTGTCTGATGGGGACACGAAAATGTTCAACATACCAGAATATGTGTAATATTATTGATTCGTACTCTCCCTTACATAACCTACATGTGTTGTAACAGTATATGGTAGGAAAAACTCGGCACTACTTCTTCCCCATCATTCATGCAGTAACTCATCATTACAGGTTTGATTTTCAGACATGTAGAACAAGAAATTAATGAGGTGCCGAGGGAACCGCCAAACCGAAGTGCCTCATTTTCCTAGCAGCTTTTCATTAGGTTGTAGTTTAATATCTATATTAGTATCTGTTAGTCTGGTAAGACTGGGGCGCTCTGGTTTCTCTGAGGATCACAGAGAACTGGAGTAACCCCAATTACTTTCCACAGCAGGATGTGCTTCATCATGGGCTTCGTCTGAAGAATTGGGGGCTAAATTGGAAATCCAACGCAGGACTCGAGAGCTGAAGTTTAGTAAGCAATCTGAGTTCTAAACTAATTTATCAGGATTTTTTTTAATTTGGCCTTTTCCTGACTTCTGCTTTCATATATCAGTCCCATTTATTCCTTCCAGACCTGTTTGTACACTTACGAATGGTTTAACATACGTAAATGTTGGTCTAGGAACGGGTGGAAATGTTATCTTATGTTATGATTTTAAGGTAATAAAGATATTCTTTACTTTAAGGCAGCTTACTTTGGGACGGTTTGGGAACATACACCAAACGCTGTCTGTCGTTACATCAAGGTGCTTATAACCTCGACACCGAACTATAAAAAGGAACTTATGTCATGCAACACAGACGTATGAATCAGTCTTTATATAGGTAAGGAGTTTGGTATGGCCTGAATTAATTATATTTACTTTTTTCTTATGGGAAAATAGATTTAAGTTACAAATATTTTGACTTTAGAAAAATCTTTTTGAACTAATCAAACAGGAATGTCTCAGGTCCAGTGTAGTTTCGTCTTGGTTTGGATTGATTGTAATGAATGACTGTGGTGATGAGAGACACCAGGACACTGAAATATAGATTAAATTCAGTATGACTATATGAGGTTTAGCTGCTGTCATTCAGGTGCCCAGAGGGTCCTATGTGTGTATTCATGTGTGTGTGTGTGTGTGTGTGTGTGTGTGTGTGTGTGTGTGTGTGTTTGTATTCGTGATTGTATGTATTTGTGTATATATTCATTTTGTATTTGTGTGTATGTATTCTTGTGTGTGTGTTCGTGTTTGTATTCGTGTGTGTATCAATTTGTGTGTGTGTATGTATTTGTGATTTTATGTATTTGTGTATATACTCACATGTGTGTATTTGTGTGTATGTATTCTTGTGTGTGTGTGTGTGCGTGTGCGTGCGCACACGCGTGTACCAGACTGCGTTTACATTAATTGCATGTACGTGGGATAGCAACTGTAGTTGGGAACAGTCTGACACTAGATAATCACTGATATTAGGACTGGAGCGAGTGACGGCTCTGGAACTGAAGAGCCGGGTCAGGGGTCAGGTACTGACCGGCTTTAGAATCGCTCGAGTGTGTCAGTATTTGATTAAATCTCTTAAATAAACATTTAGAATTTAAAATTCTCTTTTTATCTCGGTGAACTTTTTTTTTACACACATAAGAATGAATCAACTGCATTTAAACCAATTCGTGCAGTGATTTACACACAAACATTTACACACACTATGGGGCAGCAGTGAGCACACATGCCCGGCATGTTGGCCAGCCTTAGCCACAGTGACCTTGGGAGCGGTTAGGTCTTCGGTGCCTCACTTCAGTCGTGACCTGTCATCTCTGGGAATCGAACCGGCAACCTTCCGGTCACATGTCCAGTTCATTAACGGCTAAATAACAGATCACTGGTAAATAGAAATGTGTGCATCACTCAGTCAGACATTAATCATATGACTGGCATAACTGGGTACATGGTACGTCATGTCACTTTTTTTGTATCTCATGTAACTCAGCACTGTGTATGGAGAGACACACCCTGATTGACGCGTTTCTCATTTTTATGCAGAAACAATACACCAAACCAGTCGTGGTTCATGTGGTTGCTCAGCCCAGTCGGCAGGCAGAGCTTGTCCAGTGGAACAGCCCAAGTAACTATGTTCTATGGCAAAATGTTTTTTTTCTTTAAATGTTTATTATTATTTCATTTAAATTCATGTAAGTTTTAGCGCGTTCTGTAAACCTGCCTTTCTGCGGTAAAGAGTTTGAGTCATGTTTTATATATTTATAAATCAGGCTCTGTCTGATCACAAAATGACCGCGGTCTTGAATGTGCAGTAAACTCACAGATCTGAGAAATACACCAGCCAGGCAGAGATGAAGCTGCTGTTTGAAAGTGCCGAACATCCACATCCTCGGTCTCGCTGGGTTTGGTGGTTTGTGTGCATGTGGGTGTTGAAAAACGAACGTGACTTGATTTGATAATTTCGTTTCAGTAGTCACAGTGGGGATCTTTGGGTTATAAACACACCGTGTGTCGCAGTGGTCCTTTTTCTTTTACTTGGACGGGACTAGAATTGCTTCTGGAACCAACAGGACTCCGGCTGGGGCAAAAGCTGGCAGACTGTTAATCAGGTCCTTAGGTTTCAATAAGGATACTGACCAAACATACTGGACGTTACTGGACGTGCTTATTGCTGTTGTCATACAATCTTTAATTTTTGTTAAACACTTGGGTTTTTGACAATTTGATTTTTGCATTTCCTTCCAATTTAGTGCAATCATTTATATTTTTGGCATTTAACTGACATCTTAATCCAAAGGAGAAGGTGTAAGGAGTTGTGTAGTTCTTGGGTTGTGAAAAGGTGTAAGGAGTTGTGTAGTTCTTGGGTTGGGAGAAGGTGTAAGGAGTTGTGTAGTTCTTGGGTTGGGAGAAGGTGTAAGGAGTTGTGTAGTTCTTGGGCTGGGAGAAGGTGTAAGGAGGTGTGTTGTTCTTGGGTTGGGAGAAGGTGTAAGGAGTTGTGTTGTTCTTTGACTGGGAAAAGATGTAAGGAGTTGTGTTGTTCTTGGATTGTGAGAAGATGTAAGGAGTTGTGTTGTTCTTTGACTGGGAGAAGGTGTAAGGAGTTGTGTTGTTCTTTGACTGGGAGAAGGTGTAAGGAGTTGTGTTGTTCTTGGGCTGGGAGAAGGTGTAAGGAGTTGTGTTGTTCTTGGGCTGGGAGAAGGTGTAAGGAGTTGTGTTGTTCTTGGACTGGGAGAAGGTGTAAGGAGTTGCGTTGTTCTTGGACTGTGAGAAGATGTAAGGAGTTGCGTTGTTATTGGACTGGGAGAAGGTGTAAGGAGTTGTGTTGTTCTTGGGTTGGGAGAAGATTTAAGGAGTTGTGTTGTTCTTGGGTTGGGAGAAGATGTAAGGAGTTGTGTTGTTCTTGGACTGGGAGAAGGTGTAAGGAGTTGTGTTGTTCTTGGGTTGTGAAAAGGTGTAAGGAGTTGTGTTGTTCTTGGGTTGGGAGAAGGTGTAAGGAGTTGTGTTGTTCTTGGACTGGGAGAAGGTGTAAGGAGTTGTGTTGTTCTTGGGTTGGGAGAAGGTGTAAGGAGTTGTGTTGTTCTTGGGTTGGGAGAAGGTGTAAGGAGTTGTGTTGTTCTTGGGTTGGGA
>JAOUQU010230077.1:0-13776 GCA_028566735.1 Ammoglanis amapaensis
TCAAATTAAAAGTCCCAGAAGTCCTTTGACGAAACGCAGCTTTTTTTTCTTCCTGCGACTAATCGACCAATGGAATTCTAGTAATTTTTTCGGTCGACCAACGAATAATCGATTAATTGCGGTCAGCCCTAGTAAAAATCATGTTAATTCATCATGTCTAAATGAATAAATAATTCACTTTCATTTAAATTAACAGCATCTTAAAGAGACAGTAGAAATGCAGAGAAGGTGGGTTCCTCTTCACCCATCCTCAAGTCAGACCAGTACATTTAATCTTTTTGATGTCAAGCAAGACAGATTGCACACTAAGACTCAAGTGGGTTCAAGTGTCTTAGACTGCTGATGCCGATCTGACCCATAATACACTGATGTATACATAATAAATTTTAGAGCACAGTTTAAACACATCCCATGTAGTAAGAATCATAAATTCATAGTCCTGATTTAACGGCAAGTGTGAACATGCGTCAGAGTGGAAAATCCCTTCAATAAAGATACGACAATCTGGTGTTTGGTACAGTTCTGATTTTTTTTTTTTAAGAATGAAGATCTGACGGCGTCTCTGTTTTGCAATGATACGTGATGAGTCAGAACCGAGAAGCAGATGTTAGCATTTTAAGCATCTATAAAATGAGCATGTGAGTGTGTTTGCGTCCTGCAACATATCAGATTTAACAAGCTTTTATTCACTTCTGTGATCTGATCATTGTTAGGATGATCAGTCAGACATCTTCTTTTACTTTATTAACATTCAATTATAATTGTATTTGCTTAATTAACGGACAGAAATAAAAAAAAGTTAACAATCTGTTTTATGTTTTGTGTGTTTTTGCTGTTGTGTTTCCTGTTGTGGGATCAATAAAGTTTATCGTATTTTAACACACAATCCCTGCTACATACTAAATAGTCATATAACCACAAATAAGCGTATTACAAACAATGATAATGGAGATGATTACAATGATAATTTCATGAATTCGAATTTAGAAGACTTGATCACCACTGTACTTTTATACACAGAGACACACACTAGGTGGGCAGCCCTACAGCCATGATGCCCGGGAAGTGGTTAGAGTTTTGGTGGTTTGCTTTTGGGCTTCAGTTGTGATCGGTCAACTCTTGGAATGAACAGCCAATCATTCGTTCACAAGCCCAGTTCTCTAACCAACAGGCCACGGCTGCCCCCTTCTGTGTGGAGTTTGCATGTTCTCCTTTCTGAGTGGGTTTCCACTGAGAGCTCCTATTTTCTCTCACAGTGCCATGATGTGCAAGTGTGGTGAAATGGAGATACAACAGTTTTCTTGATTCTTCATTTTTTATTTAAAATGTGAAATGTTGAATCTTTTGTAGTCGATAAGTATCTGTCTATGAATGTAAAGGTTGGACAGTTAGTGTGACATTTGTGTACAATCATTAAAATAATAATTAATATTAAATTCGGCCTTGGTTGAACATGATAGACCCAACACACCACAAATTACCCCTTTGTAGGACTAATAAATAATTATCTTACACATACATGCATAATAGAAACAAGAAATAAGTACACAAAATGATGACAGAAATAAGTACACAAAACGATGCCATAGATAACACAATTATTTACATAAAGTGGAGTAAAACTAAAATAATTATCTATCCACTGTGTTGCTGTGGTCATTAAGATTTCTCTATCTTTACATATTACTACTGTTTTCCAACCTCGGAAAAACTCCACAACATAGTCACTGTCTTACTTTCTGACTCATCCAGTTTTCTATTTGAGACAGTGTATAAGACAAGAAGTTCTGTTCATAAGAGGCCAGATGTTTCATCCTGACTGGATGTCATTTAGTAATATCATTTAGGATGAGTAAGTGAGTTATGTAAATACTGCCAACTCTGACTAAAGCTGTGCTACAGCCAATCGGCCAGGACCAAATATGATTTGGTTTAGTTTGTTTTTAAGCAGCTTTGTCTTTTCATGTCGCCTTCTGACTGTATTGAGGACAAATCCAGCAACATGGCCTCAGAAATTATTGAATAGATTGAGAACACTTTTTTTCCAGTTTTCCATTTTTCATTATTTTGTGATGCTTTTAATGACTTTTGATGAATGAATGAAGAATTATGAAGACCTGAGTTCTATAGTTTTTTACACAAATAGGGCCCTATCTGTGAAAATCCATTCATTCTACACGACTTGAAGAATATTTTCAGAAGATTTGGCCTAGATATCTTTAATACTGATCGGGTTTAGCGATATCATAGATTTGGTAAATCATGGGCTCTGAAAAATGAGTTTGAGAAAATGCTATTTAAAAACAAACTATATTTTATCACTGATCCACCTTTCAGCCATAATTGTCTTGAACATGTGTCTCATGAGTACCGTTATGTGAGAATGTTGCTTTTATTTGGTATGACACATTTTTAGAAAAATTCTGGTACTTACTTGTTGGTGAAAAAAAACCCCATCTTCACTAAAATGAACGGTGGAGCTACTCACATAACCGGAGTGTTAACCAGCTAAAGCTAAAGTTTTAGAAGTTCCTAAACTTCTTCTGACACACAGTCATACATTATAAATCAACGTTTACAAAGCATAAAGTGATGATGTAAGGTGAAAAAAATCACAATTTTCACAATTTACCACGTCGAAATAAAATTTTCCAAAATCCACACCTTGGGAGGGTAGATTTATCTGGCACACTTCCTCAAACGTCTGGAATAATCCAACATTGAAAATCCCACCCTCTCATCACTTCAGTCAGTTCTTACCCATCTTAATAATTTATTATAAAAATTAATTATAAAATAAGTTAATGGATTTAAAATAGTAAATCTTGTGTATATACTATGTAAAGTGGAAGTCGTCAACACTCGTATGGCTTAAAGCTAAAATTTGATAAAGTATAAGTGTGTGCAAGTTTATAACACATTTTGGAACATTGAATGCTTCATAATACATGCTGTGCATGAACGATGCAGGTGCTTGACTGGCCTTCTTGCACTACTGACTAAGTGCTAGATAACGAAATCTTTGATTATAATTTCACTTACACAAATGCAGTAGTTAAATGTCTCGAGTCTTAGTTCTGCCAGCTGCCTATTGTTCATATAGGAAAAGAACTAAGCCGGATTACGTTTATCTCTCACAAAATTTATTGCAATTACAACCTCTACTGGTTCATTGGTGGTGCCTGCACAGAGGTAAACCCTCCATTGAACTGGGTGTGTCACTCCATACAAAGTGCTGATTTGTATTTGCACATGTCAAATTGCGTATAGACATAACGTAATAAGCAGACATAACACATCGGGACAAGTAAACAGTGCAGGTGTTGATTGCTACTTCCACCACCTGTAACCCAACACAGTTTTGGTTTGTCCTGTGTGTTAAACATTTTCCCAGAGGCAGAAACAACTGTGCTGATATTAGCAGCATCTGAATATTTCCCATGTGTTCAGGGAAAGAAACTGATTGCATGTTTTGTTTTGAACATGTTCCATCATGTTCACTCATTGACCGCGGGGAAGGGGAAGTAGGTATGGAACAGCTCGTCATATTTTACTGGACTAAAGGAAGTAGAGGAATTCTGGTGATGTTTAATTTTTCCTATCACTGGTCTCATCTTAAATTAAAATAATAAACAGCTTGTGTTTGGCTCAACACAATTGGAGCGAAAGGAATGAAGCCAAATTGAGAACAGAATTTACAAAATGTGCATTCTAGTGTGAAATCATTAAGTCTGTTTTATTGCGAGCTTGCCAAGTGGTTACGATTTAGCCTTTAGCTTTTTGGCTCATCTTATATTTTTGTTGGGTTCTTAGACTTGTCCATGAGTAAAATTTCTTTATTTTCTCATCACTATTATTCTTCAGCTACTTGTAAATGCCCTACACTACCCATATACTCTATGTACCACAGAATAGTACTCTTCAGCATGCGCAAACCTATTTTTTTCCAATTATAATCAGCTGTATTACATACAGAGTCAGACCAAGCTATATGCATGTGCCGTAATACCTCAATGTTGTTTTATCCTTTAGTTTCTTATGAAACGCAATGTGACTCACCACCACAACACCAGAGGGCAGTGAGTTTTTGAGGGTTTAGTTGTGTCTTTGTTAACCTAACTGTTTTAGCCTCGAATGAGAAATTTTGTTGTTTATTGTAAATTTTAGCTTATTGATATTGAACAACATTGAATCATAAACTAAACCCTGAGAGAAAAGGCATCACCATAAGCACCGCAAATAGTGAATACGGTAATTACAAGTAGACGTGATCTATTGTTTTAATGCCTGTAGTGATTCTTCTCATGGTCTTCATCATTACTTATTGTGGTCCGGGTTGTTTCATTGTGTAGTTGGAAATTTCTGAGGTACGCAGCCCTGTTGAGCGGGGGTTCATCCATGTAGTGCTGTTTCATTGCAACGATGTGGATTTGACAGTAAAGTATAAATTGGCCTTAAAAAGTTGTAATAGCAACTAAATCAAATTGATCTGTTTTATTATTTATATTGCTGGTGTTTATACTGAAAAAATTGTTCATGTTTCATAAATAAAAAAAATTATTAATAAAGTTGTTCATGGGAATGACTTTCCTTCTGAGATAAGAATAAAATTCTCCAGGTGGCTCAACACCTTAATTTGAAATTCTAAGGCACCGCTCTAGTCACTAGGAAGCTCAAACCAGGGCATAGTAGTAGCAATCACAAACCAGATAAAGAGTACGGTTGTATCAGGAAGGGCATCCAATATTTTAAAAACATGTCTAGCCTAATTATTACTATGGACCATTGTGGTGACACCAAACGGGACCAGCCAAAAAGACTTGAAGTGGAGGTTAATAAAGCTGGGACAGAGGTGGTCCAGTTGATAGAGCTCAACTCTGTCTGACCTTGCTTTTAGACCGCGGCTTCTATACAAGCGAGGATATGCAGAAAAACTGTACTGTACATTTGTGAAATAAATACTTCTTGATTTGCTATATGTCCCTGCATTATATAACAAACATCACGTTACATTACATGTTTTTGTTTTCAGCACATGTAGAGAATGAAGAGCAGTATACTCATGCTCTGGAGAAGTTTGGTGAGAACTGCGTGTACAGAGATGACCCTGACCTTGGATCTGCCTTCCTCAAGTTTTCTGTATTCACTAAGGAGTTGACTGCACTCTTCAAGAATCTAGTAAGAGCCATTTGTGAAAATGTAATGACTCTAGGGTCTGTTAAGATATTTTGGATATAGAGGAAACACTGATATACCTGCTAACACTGGAATAGCGCAAACTCTGGGAGGAGAATAGCTTATAATGAAGGGCTTGGGAACATCTGATGGTAAAATGATGCAATATGATACCTCAAACAAGCAGTAGCCTCATTTCTATTCTAGACAAGTTCTGTTGTATTCTAGAGGACTTTTCGACAAATTAATCAGAAACAATGCCAACTGCTTTATTGTGGAAATAAAAGCTGGTAGAAATTTTAAGTTCATTAGAGAAGTTCGAACTTAGCATTTCTTCATATTGGCAATGGAGGTTGCATCTATTCACTGGCTCATGCTTGAGTCGACCAGACGGTATCGTGAACCACAGCTGATCATGACATTATTATGAATGTTTGATTTTACAATTGTTTAACTTTTACATTCCCATGAGGCATTGCTAGAATGGATGTTGTGCACACTGCCATCCTTCATGAATTCTTCCATATTTCATTTTAATCATCGAGATGTCTCCATTAATGAATCGTCTTCCAGATTTCTTTATGTCCTGTACTTTTGCTTCTGGCAGTTGCAGTCAAGCCAAGCCTAAATGATGCAATAGATAAGGTTCAAATGCTAATTAGAGCTATACAACGAGCACTCATGTTTTCAACATGATTTGAATTTTTAATCAGTGCAAAATGTTTTATGCTTGGTTCGATGTAAATTTTGTCTTTTGGTCAGTTTCAGAACATGAACAACATTATCACATTTCCACTGGACAGTCTGCTGAAGGGAGATCTAAAAGGCGTAAAGGGGGTAAGAACATTAGTTTGTGTATTTTGTGTATTACTCTAGTAAAATTATGATTTGTACTCAGTATAATGTTTACACGATGGGGTGTCATAATGAGGTCCATCATTCAATCGGTGGAGCTTGGGGTCTTAGTAGCCATAGAGAAATGTTAGAAGATAGAAGTTTGCTATACTTAGGCAATAAGGCCAACTAGTTTTAACAAGGTACTGCCTGTGCACCACTGCTTCCCATCATTACATGTAAATCTCGTTCATCTCAAAGCTACTTTGTGTCCAAAAAGAAGGAAATCTGATGGTACTGAACTCAGACTTTCGCGAACACGACCAGTTACTTCAAGTCAAGTCAATTATATTTGTATAGCACAAAAGACATTGCCACTAAGCAGCTTTACAGTTAATGAGTTAAAGGATCTTCCGACCAAAGATACCCTGCACAACCACCACCAACACAGAAAACCAAGCCTAACGCAACTGTAACAAGGAAAAACTCCCTGACAGAAAATACCTCATCGGTTTCAACAGGGTTCACCACTTAGCTAGGTGGACTAGAGGGTGTTGAACAATTCTTAACAATAAGCATATTTACATAATTTTACTGATGAAATATTAGTTCTAATTAGCAGTAGCTATTCAAACAAATGTTTACTGAACAGTCAGTCAAGTCTCAAAAAATAACACAATTTTGCAGAGAGTAGCTATAGACTCAAGTACCCCTAATTATTACAGCCTAACTATAAAAGAGAGCGAGCAGGTAACATAGGATATTAGCATCCACCTCATCCACAGTACTCAAACCTGAGTGGTCAGATAGGAGAGGCAGAATGACAGCAACCCAACATCCGTTATCATCAGAAATTTCAATGACAAACACCCCTAAAGCTTTGCATTTTTGTCTATATTTGGACAGACTAGGTCACGGGGAATTAAAAATCATGTGGCAAGCATAAAAGCATCAGACTGCCCTGACCTCCTGGACCAGAGCCACGCACCTCTTGTTTGAAAGATTTGACTCTAAAATATAAAATCAGAGAATATGTATATCTCAAAGCATTAGGCTGTAGCTTAGTGGTTAGGGTACTGGACTAGTATTTAGAAGGTACCTGGAGCAAGGTCCACAATCTTCAATTGTGTAGAGAATACTGAAGTTCCAAGTCTTTTTGAATAAACGTGCCTGCTAAATGGTAAAAATGTAAATATAAAAAAGGACAGTTTGTACTTTGTTCAGGAAATAGAGGAACTAATTGTTGCTGCTACTCAATAAAATCACCATTGTATTTAATTTAAGCCATCTAGCCATGTGGTTACCAGGAGTTAAAATTTCTACGACAGCACAGAAACTGTGCGGAAAGTATTTACAAGGAGGCATGTAAAGGCTGTGTTGTTCTGCTGCACGCCCCAAACCGCACGCTTACGTAAGTGCACTGTAATTTAGTGCATAGTATGTATTTTAATTAGTTTTGTTTACCGAATCATTTTATTAACGCGACTTAAATTTACATGAAGCAGTTGCCTCTGCATCTAAATCTGTGAGAGTTTCACCCCTTCCGTAGGTATATTGTCGTGGCTTGAGTGCACGTAATAATAAGGGACAATGATGTGCTTTGTTAGTAATGAAGGCAATCCCTGCATTCAGTGCTGAACTTTTCTTACAAAGCCTTACAAACATTGTGGATGGATGCAAATGAACGCCAGGAGCTTTTTTGAAATGCAAATAAACAATAGGTATTGTTTAATTTGTATACATTTGTTTTTCACAGTGTAAAAAAATAGTTCAGGTGGAATCGTAGGATTTCTGCTAGCACCCTGTGGCAAGAGTCATAACTGATCTGAAGAGTCTGCCACTGGTTAGCTGTGTGCCACCTTTGCCACTAGGATGCATTGGTTTGAATGGGATGTGGCTAACTGTGTTAGCCTAGTAAGTGAAAATTGATGTAATTTAGTAAGTTGTGTGCCTGGAAAAGCTGCCTTAAAAGTCTATGAGTGATGCTACTTCCTATATTTACATTCTATAACAATAGACAAGGATACTGTAACAGCGCATGGTAGCTCAGTAGACCCACAGTGCATCACTAATCCAGCAGCATATTGTGAGTCATGCGTGAGAGGAAGTCTGTGTGCTGAGTCCATGCGAGCAGACAGGCAGATGGGTGCCAGGACGGTGAATTAAAGTCAGTCTGACCTTTTGACTTTTCTGTAGCATGTGGCTGAGATTTGATGGTATCTGCACTAAGCATTATGGGATTTACTCTCGGTCACTCGCTTCTTCCCCATTCTGTCTGGTATCTATGGAAACCACCCCCATCTCTCCCTCCCTCTATTATGTCGTCTCTCGCGGTATCCTGGAGTGAAGGGGCCCAGCTTCTGAAAAGGTGATTCCTTTGGCAATATTCTTTCATTTCTGTGTAAGTGAAGGTGCTTGGCTGTCGAAACCTGGTCCCCAACTGAGAGCTAATTAGGATAAAGTCCAGACTTGCCACTATAAGCTCTTTTTGAAGAATCCAGTCTTTTTTACCTTACCATGTTTGACCTTTTTCACGTCACAGTCATCGTACTGGCTGAAATGTAATAAAAGTCTAATGATTCATCATAATGGATTCACGTTGGGGCACATGGTAAAACTGCAATGGACTTTGACGCTGTATACGCATTTGTTAGGCATAGTTTGTACCTATAGCATGTATTCTTTTTGTTCTGTTGCCACTGAGGACCAACATTTTAGTTTATTATCATATCTAAGGACATTTATTGCAATATAAAATTTTGGTCATTTTAAATAAAGCCAGGTAGCAAGCTAGCTAACTAGGTTCTTTAACAGACCTCAATGTCTCCTGCTTCACAATGACTTTTTGATTCTGCCTAAGGCATTCACAAAACCCTATACAGACGACTACATAGTTAAACAGCTCTTCTAAAACCCTACACAGCTCTTCTAAATCTTTTCTAAAACATACTGGACTAGTACCTAGAAGATTGCTGGTTTAGGCCAGGCTGCTGTTGAGCTCTTGAGCAAGGTCATTATCTCTAAATGACTCCGATTGTATACTGTATGATGTGTGGATGATGGGGAAAAATGTAATGCACCTACATTAGCATGTATTCTTTCTGTTCTGTTGCCGTTTGAGTCTCACAATATCTAGGCTGTTTTACCACCTAGGTATGATTAGCATAAGTCACAATATGGTTAAACTTATCTTTTTACAATAGCATATCAGCTACCACAGTTGTAAATCACTAGGCAAATAAAAAGTTTTTTATTTTATAAATGGAAATAAATGTTTAACTTTGCTTTAAGTCTT
Source organism: Ammoglanis amapaensis (assembly GCA_028566735.1). Taxonomy (NCBI): domain Eukaryota; kingdom Metazoa; phylum Chordata; class Actinopteri; order Siluriformes; family Trichomycteridae; genus Ammoglanis; species Ammoglanis amapaensis. Next base: position 9,305 of record JAOUQU010230077.1, read on the forward strand.
TACCGTGTTCCACGCCTATAATAATCAAGCCTCAGACTTGCTGTCTTACTCAAGCAGACATCAAGAGTTTTTGTTTTCCTTAATTTTGTGACTAATTTTACACTACCCTAAACTGCACCAACCACCAATGGCTGGAGATTACAGTTCTTGATGAGAGGAGCTGTTCTGTTCATTAATCCAAGTTTGTCTCTCTCACTTAAGCTTGTTTCACCGGGGCGAACAACACTTAGAATAGAAATCAATAATACAACAATGTTTCCTACAAAAATCCTACCACACCCTTCTTGTTTTTCTTTGAAATCCATTAATACCTCTATTTGTGTTTCCTGTACTGCTTATGTCAACGGCAAGAGTGTTGTTTTTCCTTGATGAGAATTTTGTGCTGGTACAGGGATTCTGGGAAATGCTGAGTCAGTAGCAGTAAGGGCTTTGTATAGGTGATGTCACACCCTAGAGTCCACTATTGTTTCAGGCATGTTTTCATGTGATTAATCCTATGCATAGCTTCCTGAGATTTCTAGAAAATGATTTGATCATACTGTGTTTTGGTACATCAAATATGTACTGCTGTGTTGACATTTCATTGACTACAAATGAATAATTCTGCTTACATTATCCTAGTGTTAATAAATTTCTTTATATAAGCCGAGCATTTAGTCAGTTCAACGGGACTGCACGGAATGTTTTTTTATTATTACTGAAACTCGTTGGACATTTTGCCTTGTCTCCGGACATTGAGCGTCTCTGGGTGTGAATGGTGCTATGGGAGGGTCTGGACACAGATCTTCTGCAAAATTATTGGAGGATCAGTAAGCAAAAGGCTTAAGATGTTTTCATTTTGATTGATATCTATTTTGAGAATTATCGAGTAGAACAGAGCTTTTTCTATTGAAGTCTTACACCTGCAACACAATGGCCCATGGCCATCTAAGCAGGCTAGATAGATATTACATACATTATATTGCCAAAAGTATTCACTCACCCATTGTTGTTCCAATCATTTTCTTGGCCACAGGTGTAAAAAATTAACATCTTGGTATGCAGACTGTTTTTACAAACATTTGTGAAAGAATGTGTTGCTCTCACGAGCTCAGTGAATTTCAGTGTGGAACTGTGATAGGATAACACCTGTGCATGACATAGATGTCAGAATCTGATGTGGATGAATTTGACTGGCCTGCACAGAGGCCTGTCCTCTACCTGATAGAAACACCTTTGGGATGAATTAGAGTGGCGACTAAGAGCCAGGACTACTCATACAAACATCATTATGTGAATGGTCAAAAATCCCCATAAACCCACTCCTGAACCAGTGGACAGCCTTTCCAGAAAAGTTTAAGCCTATCCAGCTGCAAATGCAAGATCGACGTCATATTTAACACTTAAGCCCATATGCGAGTCAAGTCTGATGAGCGAATAATTTTTGCAATATAGTGTATTGCTTGTGCTCACAATGTCTTATTGCTCCCTACTCATCCTTGTTTACTAGACTATCATCCATGTTATTGTTAGACCTGCTGTAGACTAACGGTTAAGATATTGGACAGGTACTGTTCCATCACTACCAGGTTGCTACTGTTGGGCCCTTAGATTGACATGCTTAGATTGATTACTCTCACAGTACTGTAAATCACTTTGGATGAAAGGAATCTGCAAAAGTAAAAAAAAAATTCTCTTGGCCCAATCTGCCTTTCTATAATCAAGGGTAGACTGTTGTCTTAACGTTAGTGTAGTATAATGTGACGTGCTTACAGACAATTTATCAACATCTCCAAACTGTTTTTCTTTTTCTGGTTAATATACAACACATTTGAGTTTTTAAACTGAATGTTTGATGTGAATGAAGCATTGGCAAACATAAAATCATGAGATATTGTTACATGTAATAAATTATTATTGAGGTCATACAAGTGGAAGGTTTGGTCTTGTCAGTGACAGTTTAAGTGTTTTTAGTTTATAGTAAGATGTCTGCTGACATGCTAGTCCATTGTGCCTTCTCATCCTATTCATTTGGATTACATGTGTAAATGTGTAATCAAAAATTGACGTCACGAACAGTTTTCTTTATATTAAATATCAAAATTGATTCAATTGATGGTTTTAACTTTATTGTCATTGTACACAAGTATATAACTTAAACAACAAAATGCAGTTTAACATCTAACCGTACATGTAAAGATGCAGACGTCTTTAAACACGGGCAGGTAGTATATAAATAAAAGATCTTTACAGTTTGTATACCCACAGTATGGAAGGTACTGGCAGAAAACAGTTGTGAGACCTAAGACTTGAACAGCAATAGTGCTATTTATATGGCATAATTGTAATTAAAATGCTGATACTAATAGCAGTAAGCTAGAGGTAGATATGTCTGTAGAAAAAAAATGCCACCAGGCAAGAAGCAAAGAAGGAAATGTAGTAGGAGCAATAATGCAATGTTAGAAGTACTGAAATGTGATGCGTTTGTATGTTTATGAGCAGCAGTACATTACAACTGTGTATTGCGGTTTATTATTGTTTATTACAACAATGTCTATTCTACATATATAACAGAAGAACATTTAAGATATAAATAGATTAAATATACAAACATTTTAACTTTAGCAAGAAACATTTATTCATAAACCTGTTGGATGAATTGTTCCAGTTCTTCTGTTCTAGAAAGAAAAAAACTGCATTAATTACTGAAACCACAAATTCACAGTGACAATGTGTCGTAGTTAAACGTAAACATTTTATTTTATTGCTTATTTAACAATCAGAACTAGACCTCGCTGAGACTTTATTATACTAATAAAATGTCTTTTGTTAGACTTGCATTAGATCATTAAGAAGTGGACTGTACCAAGTGCTTCCTTTACATTTATAAACTAATGATGCATATGTGTTCTGCCTTACTTATTAGGTTTACTGGTCTACTGGTCATCTTTTAATGCATTGTTTGTAGTTTACTGTTGATGTCGGCACTAAAGTCGTTCGAGTTTTATTATGAACTTGGATTCACTTGCTTTTGTTTTTTCTACCTTTTTAGGATTTGAAAAAACCCTTTGATAAAGCCTGGAAAGACTACGAGACCAAAGTGTAAGTCATTTTTTCTTTCTGTAGATATTGAGATAGGGAATTCCAGTTTATTGTTAAAGTAAATGTAGCCTGTTGTCTTACAGTTAACCTGGTGCAGAAAGACCATTGGAATTAAACTTGATAAGGGTTGAATAAAATGTTTACTTACTTACTCCTTAAACTCTTTTTATTAAGAATAAAACAAACTTTTTAACATAGCCATGTACCATTTTAGTTATTGCAAAATTGTTTTTGGGTGCTCAGATGGCAATGAAACCCACTGGCACAGGAAGGCCGAACATAGTTACTGCACACATTTTGGGTGGGGTGGGGGGTTGTATTAGCATAAAAAGATGTTCTAAATCGGGAGAATAAAAGAGTGTGGTGTGTTACCCTTTAAGCTTTTTTGAGCATCTGATAGAAATTACATGTTAATAAATTTAGTGTGTACCTGTTCTCTCAGCCACAAGCGAATATTATTTCTCCCATTTTAATGTATTTAGTACAGAAAGAGAATATTATATTCTAAAATGACTGTCATTTTAGAACATGACCTGAGTGTCAGGTATGTTTATACATTACATAAATTGATTGAACAAAAAAACAGTTAATAATAACCTGTTCTTCTCCCCATCTCCTACTAACTAATTACACTTAAATTTGTCTAAATTCAAATCTATTTGTTAAGCTGCAAAGGGCTTTTTTTTTTTACTAAATGGGTAATAATATATATTTATAGCTATTTAGTAAATGAACAAAGGCCAAGAGGCTTAATGTGTCATTTAGCTTTCTTCATGTGTCCTGCTAATTTTTCCTTGTACTAAATGAATTAGATGCACCTAGATGTGACACCTGTTCATGACCTTATTGGACGTCTTGTTTAAAAAATAAATGGTATTAAACAGAATATACTCTCCAGCTGTTACACTAACGACTCTTCTTAAGATCTATGTATGTATGTATGTTGGTCAAGCAGCGTTCACTTCACAGCGTTCAGTTCATTCTAAACTGTTTAGGGGGACTGAGGTCAGAGGTCAGGGCTTTGTGCTTTTTAGTCCTTTTTTTTACAAACCAAGCCTTAGCACTCACATAGACAGTAATCTTTACAGTAAGACGGTTTGGGTTTGATCCCCAGGATTCTACACAGAAAGCCCAAGATCTTATCTTGGACTTTAAATTTATTGGCCGTTGTTGTGGCTGAAACACCTTACAGTGTCCCAGTGCTACTGCTAATAAGAAGCAGTTAAAAAAACACTGGAAGTACTTTAGGATTAAGGGTCCGGGGTAATGCCAGATTGTCCTGTGACAGAGACTTTATCTTCACAGAAACACTACACTACTGTGTGTGTGTGTGTGTGTGTGTGTGTGTGTGTGTGTGTGTGTGTGTGTGTGTGTGTGTGTGTGTGTGTGTG
>JAOUQU010230294.1:0-13775 GCA_028566735.1 Ammoglanis amapaensis
ATCGACCAATGGAATTTGTCCGACTAGTAATTTTTTTGGTCGACCAACGATTAATTGATTAATTGCGGTCAGCCCTAATATATATATATATATATATATATATGTATGTTGTATGTATACATGGGTGTCGAGTTTCTGTCATGTTTGGGTTTACGAGCTAGAAAGGTCACTGTTGATTTTAGCTGATCGATATTGAACAACAAATGCTTTTAAATGTTGGATCATAACATCATAAATATCAAGTTACCGCGATATGCAGGGAGCGAATACTTTAACTACAAGAGCGTGCACACCTCGTTGTTTTGATGGCTACTGTGCTCCTCTTTGTGTTCTGCGTCGGTTCCACACATTTGAAAATGTTGGCGGTGTGCGTCGGGCTCTGCAGAGGCTTTGTTGAGAAGGTTCACATACCTTGCAAGGTTGTTTTGATGCAGAATTAGTTACTGATTAGATTTACGATCAGTGGCAGATCCTTCAGTGTTAAGTCAATCAGGTTATTAAAAGCATTACCACAAACTGCCTCAGTTTCCCTAGTCTTTTTCCTGACAGTTAATCAGGATTAAATTAATTGATGGCAGCTGTCACTGACTACTATTTAAAATAATCGTGAAATTTGATTGAATAGTTAACAGGTCACATTAAAGGTGGAATTAAAATATTAAATTTTTTATCTTTGGTTTTCTTTTGACAGAAGTCTAAATACTGTACAAGGATGTTTATTATATATGATTTAGTGTTTGAGCTTAATGTATTCTTTCTTTACCAAAAGTGGATCGTATTAATTTTATTACAAAGTAGTGTGTTTAAAGATAGTGACATTCAGATTCAGTATAAAATATCTTATTGTTTTGTCAATTTTCTTACTGTCCTCACTTCATATGTCTACTTCCTTTATTTTTTAATTTATAAAAATGTAAAATAAAAAAAAAACATTTATATGCTCAACTGGGTCGACTGACATTTCTAGACCTGCATCACTGAAGGATTTTAATCTATAACGTTAGTGTTTTTTGGGCTGTTTTACACTTGACACCCCGAAACGGATATTTAAAATAGGAGTATTTCACGTGTCTTTGCGGGCGCTAGTATGCAATGTCTGTGTATTTAGTTTGTATTATTTGCACATTGTCATTAAGAACGCAATTTGTTTTTTGTTTTCTGCATTATTAGCCCACGTGTGTTTTTAACAAACATGTACACCTCTTCGCTGTAGCATATTTTATGTATCTAATGAAATGTCACTGTAATGAATAAAGAAAAATGCTTTGTATTTTGGAGGTTTTTTTTTTTTTAAAGAAAATAGGCTAGAGCTTTTAAACAGCATGGATTATGGTTACTTGGATTGTTGATAATTGTTTAATTAATGTATTTCCACATTAGCATTGATTGAACATGCATGCTACCCAGGATGTCAGCCACTGCTGCCCCTATTTAAAAACAGTACAGGTGTGAGTTAGGGGTTTGCCAGTTTGCCAGGTCAGGGCTAAGGCTCATTGATGCGTGAGTGACGACTTCTACTGGAAGTCAAAAGGATGTTCATTTGTCTTTTATTCTTTGAAGCACACTAGCATTGAAATTCTGAACTCCCTGGTTTGTCTTACTATTGACAATGGTCAGCTGGACACTGCCCCAATCAATAGGATGCACATCCCAGCGCATTGTAGTTTATATAGAAGGTATATAGTGTGTTTTAAAACCCACATTATTAAAGCATTATTAATAAATTACCAAATTAATCGTGGTGACGTTTGTCCGTCTTGGACCTTTTTATGTCAAAATGTAACCAAACTGTAAAAATGTCCCTGTTAAAAAATTCCAGCTGTTCCAACACACCATATGCTGGTTGTCTATTTCTTGTTAACTTACACTTTACCAGCATAGGGCATTTTTCACCTGGATGACCAGCTAATTTTTTGCAGGGAATAAAGCAATTTGAATGGTTATGACCATTTCACATTTTATTTTTCTTTATTTTGTATATGTTTTGTATATATTAGTTTTTATTAAATGTTTTATATGCCCTTATCCATCATGACTTTGTTCAAAGGTTTGTTCAAGACTAGCTGGATATTAAGGAATACAATACCTAATACTGGTCAAGAGTTAGTTAAGCTAGTTTTTTTAGCTGGAAATTTTAGCAAAAGTGACCACAAATAACGGCCTGACAGAAAAGATAAATAGTTTGTTTCTAACTGTTTAACGAAACTGGTCTAGCTTTTACATTGTCTGTTCAGCTTTTTTCGTTTAATTAACGGTAAATGTTTTCAACAAGCTAATGACTACATAACCGTTAAGTTTGAGTGGAAAAACTACAGGTTCCAGAATCCACCGCGTCGGCACCAGCCGTACACCTGTGATTGGCTGAAGAAGCCGCGTGCGTAGTGGTACTTTGCCGGAAGGAAACTGGGTTTGTGTCAAATATAGCAAAGCTGCTGCAACGAATATCACAGTTGTGTTCATCAGTGATTCTCTTCAGGTCAGCGGTACGTTGTTTGTGTTTACTTTCATACAGGAGCGGTAATTATTTATTTTTTGTTTATTTAAAGACTACGTGAGTGTCATATTTAATTAAGGTAAGCTGTGTTTGATACATTAAGGAATCAGATAGAAATAAAGCATTAGGAGCTTAGCCTGCTAACTAACCGTCTTCTTCCTCCTCCTCCTCCTCCTCATGCTCTAGTTTACATTTCGATCAATCTAAAACTGCACTGTAAACCATCAGAAAGTTTACTTATCCCACACGTGGACGGTTTATTTACATGCTGTTACAACGCTTAATACAGATAGCTGATTGTTTATTTGAGTTATAAGAAAATTCTTAGATCTGGATTAGTGATGGAAAATACACAGGAAGTGTAATGTGCTTAAATATTTATGTTAAAAAGAAAAACAAAACTCGAAGTGAAAACCAAACTAAAAAGTTGATGAAATGGTTAGTAAGGTAAAAACAAAATTGATAGATGAAACTAGAATTTAGAATACTTGTAACACCACTGTTTTTACACGAGTATGAGTTATTACTCCACTTTACACCAATTCTTTCAGTGAAACATGTTTACGTTCGCATAATAGTGGACACGCACTAGGGGGCAGTAGTGAGCAGACATGCTCCCTACGCAGGTGGGCAGCCCTAGCCAGTGCACAAGGAGCAGTTAGGGGTTAGGTGCTTTGCTCAAGGGCACTTCACAGCATTTGTAATATTAGGATTATGACTGAAAATAAAATGCTAGAGGTATGTGATTTATATTAAACATATAACTGTTAAAATACAACAACATTGAAAACAGTATAACTAGTGACAGTTCTTATCAAAAGTTGAATTATAAAGTATTTTAAAGTACAAGAAACAACAAGAAAAAAACTGAAAAACATGAATTGACCATAAATGCAGATATTTTAATGCAGATACATTATTAAAGATTATTAAAATTGTTTCTAGTTTATTAGTTGTTTTGCAGGAAACATTAGATTTAAGTAAGTAATGGGTTATACACAGGACTAGCTATGTACTTAACTAATTCATGTTAGAAAAATAACGTTCGAGGGGGTAACAAATATGTTGAAATATTTAACAAAGAAGTATAAACATTAGAACCAGGGACAATACAGTTAAAAAAAAACTGTGTAGGTTTGTCTGCATGAGTTTGCTTTGGAGGGTGTGATTTCCTCCCACTGTCTAAAGACATGCAGTCAGTTTAATAGGAGATACTGAAATAGTTTGGTGTATATCTCTGTTGCCTAAAACAGACTATTATCCTGTTCAGGTGTTTAGTGTATTTGCCTAGTGTGTGTCCCTGCTTAACCATAAATCGGAGTTAGTGAGTGGATGAAAATAAACATTTATAAATAACAAGGAATGGAAAAATGAAAAGTAAATGATAGATTAATCACAGAATCAAGATGAATGAATGAACCGAAATTCTGTGTTGTAAACAATAAATACACCACAAATGTATAATTCTAAATACAGACGTCTAAAAATGTCTAGAGAATAAAAAATCATATGGAATGGGAAATATTGCTGAGACACACTGAATGGAACACAATGAATAATTTGTTAAATTAGAAGAACATAAAAAAGAAAAGAAACCAGAAAAAAGCTGAACTTCTAGGAAGTTTACTTACATGTTCATAATTAGTACAATAATAATAAATACAATAACATAATTCATCATTAGTACAAATACTTGCTTGTTTATAAGAGTTGAGAAGGGCAAATTATTATATTAAATAAAATTAAGTAAGTAATGAATAAAGTTAAAAAAAAAATAACTAGTAGCAATACAAGGAGAGAGACATAATAAAATAAAAATAAACTTGGAAAAAATGAACTAAATTACATTAATCTGGAGAATTAAAATAAGGAAATAGTGAATAAAGTTAAAAAGGAAGGAAACTAGTAACAATACAAGGAGAGACATGTAATAAAATTAAAAGAAATTTTAGAAGAAATGTACTGAATTACATTATTCTGGGAAATTAAAATGAGGAAGTGAATGTCAGAAATTTAGAATTCTAAATTGAATAAAGAAATATAAAGGATAAAAAAGGAATAAAGAAAATAAAAGCCATAAGAATTACAGAAAAACAGAAAAGGTCGGATGAATAATTTTTTTGGCAAGGAGATATAAAGCAAAAACAGATTGAGAGATACGTTGTAAGTAACTGTAGAAAACAAAGAAAGAATCAGTGCGTTATATGCAAAGAAGAAATAAAACAAACCAGGGAAAAAGAATGAAATGAAAAGTTAAGCAGAGAATTAAACAAAAATCAAAAGAAAACAAAATGAGAATGAAATGATCTGACTGGGAATGTAAGAAACGGTGGATGAGCCAATTTCTTCCCCCTGCTTGTGACTCCAGTGTGATTGACAAGTGGATTGTTCATGCGCTTCAGCTGGAATTCAAGCTGATCAACAAACCGTCAGTTCGTTTCCAAGGGAAAGTTGTAAAAAAAAAAAAAAAAAAAAAAAAAAGCCTTGAGGCTTAAGTAAGTGACTTTCCGATCACATGTGCAGTAATTTGAGCTCAACCTCATTATTTAAATCATTTTATTATTTTTATCGTAATCGTTTCTTGTCATGAATGCATGAGTGTAAATCGTGACGTTAAAAGCTAAATAAACATTTATTGAACCATGTGCTAAAAATATAATTTGGGTTGCATTTCAGTGTCTGATTTTGTACACAACCTTCAGTGTTTTATAACACCCGGCATGAGCAGACTATGCAAAAGTAAAACTGATTTGTGTAAAGCACTGTGTAAGCTATATTTAAGATGGTCCTATTTACTGTGCTTCATCACGATTTCTATTAATTGCACATTTGTGAACTGAAGAAACAAATGGGTTTTTTGCTAGACTCCAGCTGCTCAGTCATTTGTCTCTATTGTTCTCCCAAATGCTTATTAATATGAGACAATCACATTTAGCAGCTATTTAACTGCATCTTTTCACAATATACTGTCATGCTGAAAAGCTTCATTGAGTTGTAAATTGATTACATGAAAATCACTGATGCAATTTATTACTGTTTAAGTACAGCTCACGTGTTTTTGCACAGATGCGTTTCACGCTTACACAATTCACTCGCACAAGGATTGTCCAAAATCTCACACTGAATTACATCTCTATAGTCATGGCGCCTGCATACTGAGCCATGTATTCATTTTCGACCTGCCGTCCGGTGAATTTGACTCTGTGACTTGTAAACTTGAAGACCTTTTGTAACCGTTAACTACCTTTTCTGTCATCGATGTGTGAAATGTCATTAAAATAGTAATTAATAAAAAAAAACCTTCAATCTAAAATTCACAACCAAAACATATTTTTTTTTCCTGTTTAAAATTCAATTAAATCCCTGATTGTCTTAATGGATTGTTTTACTTCAAGACAGTTGTATCATAAGGAATTGGTTAAATCATGCCATTGGTTGGCAAACCATGAAGTTTGAGACACCCAATGAGAGATTAAATTCATCAGTGACAAGCAGGTAAGTGTTTTATTAACACAATCTAAGCAAATGTTGCTTATCTTGACTGTTTTGCGTGTTTTTTAGTGTATACCTGTCATATAATAGAATTTATAACAGGATTGTTAATGTGGCTTTTTATAAAAGTTTTACTCTATTTGTGTCTTTTCAGTCCCACTAGATTATTCTAGTAAGATTAGTTTTCAGTAAGTTTTGATTTCCTTATCATTGTGGCATAATAACTACTTATTTAGCACCAAAACCTCCAACGCCATACATACTAGATTACACAAGGATTGCAGTTTTGTGGATAAATTAACATGGATAATATATATATAGACAAAGGAAAGTCTTAAATAAAGACTGTTTTATTGATAGCTTTGTGAACAGCTTATTAACATAAGTGATGTCGTTCAAATCACTGCATTAAAGAAATCCGTTGTATACTGGTGTAAATTAAACTATTTTATTTAAAGAACTTCATGGACATGTTTTGTACAGTTTACTGAACTATTCTAACTTGTTATTTCTAACTTGTATCTTTCATAAAATATCCCTACAGATTCAGGAAGAGTCTGCACTTTTGCATAAGCAGCTTTATCTAAATGATATAACCAGTCAGTTCTCACTTCGTATCGCTGCTCAGTCTTTGTATCGCCACCTGATTCTTTTTACAACTGCTGATATGTCATGTTGCTAAGCAACTGTGGTTAGAGTAGGAAAATGGAGCATTTGTGTTTAACCTCATCTGGAGCATCATCTATAGATTACCATGACCAGACACTTATTCACGCTTTCCAGGGATATGTAATTCCGTGACAGTTTAATGCTTATAGTTAATTTTTTTCTGCTTTCTAGTCTTTTTCTAACACGGTTGCTTAGGAACCCTGTTATATTCAGAAGCAATAGACTTTAGATTTTACTTAAAAAATTTACACTAAACACTTTCCAAACCTAAGAGCAGCTAAATACTGCTTTTGCACTTTGATTAATTATTCAATGCTGATTGATGTCTCACTTGCATTTATTTAGACAGAATCGGAGTCATTAGTTGTCAGGGAAGTACATGGCATACATCCTGCCTGTTTTGGAACTCGGACAGTGATACACTGTTGGGTTCCAGCTTTGGCAGCTTCTTAATGGGCTGTTTGTGTCTTTCTAGCTGTCATGGAAACCAAGGCAAATGGCTCGGTAGAAACCAAAGGGTATGTATTAAACTGTTTGTTGTTTTGAACCTATGTAGCACCATTAGACTCCTCTTTTCATAGTTAAATTTTTCTTAATAAAAAAATAAGGATCTTAAATGTACACTTGGTAAAAACATTTAAATAATTTCCTCTCACATTTGTTGACAAATAAGAGATTAATTGGACGTTGCTTATCAAAGTGTTAGCCTTTTCTTTTTTCTTTCATTTAGTATTAAACTTATAGGATTGCGATAACCATCGTGCTATATACAACTGTCACTTTACAGTAAGAAGTCCCGGTAGACCCGGGCTTTTCTGTGTGAGGATTGCATGTTTTTATAATGTCTGTGTGAGTTTACTCCCGGCGCTCCGGTTTCCTCCCACAGTCCAAAAACATGCAGGTAGACAAATTGAAGATATAAAATTATCCATAAATGTGTGTGATGTGACTTGTATGGTGAATGACTGTTTCCTGTCTGATGAATGCTGCCTACAGTTTAAAACAAAGCGGCTGCAGAGGTTGTCATTGCTGCAATCAATTCTTCACTCACAATCAGCTAGATGCGAATGATGCTAAAGATCCCAAGTGCTGTTGTAGGTTTATGCAATAAACTCTTTTTTTTTTTCTTTGATAGTACGGTCGAGAATGGACAACTTCCTGATCCAGCCCACTGGGCTGTAGCTGATGTTGTCAATTATTTTAAGGCTACTGGTTTTGAAGAGCAGGCCACTGCTTTTCAGGATCAGGTAAACATGTTTAATTTTCCTCATTGTACTTTCAATTTAGTAAATAGAGATTTTATATTATAGAGTTTATAATTATATTGTATATTGTCTTCCATCTTCAGTGGAAAAACAACTATTTTTATTTTTGGCGTTTTAAAGTGTAATTCTAAATCTCTAACTCTGTAATATTTGAGTGAAAATATAATAAATAGCTCTAACGAGTATCTCCATTGGTTGCTACAGTTGTACATCAAGTCAGTTTTTTTACTTCACCTGAAAAGTTTGGGTTTTGACTTATACTACTGAAGTGACCTGCCCTAAAGCCAATATTTTCCTTGTACAGTATATTTCTGTTTCCAGGCCATATAATTACTGCAATGTAATTCACCAGGACAATGCTACATGGCATTGGGTTTTGAGGGTTTGTGTTTACCCTCCATAAATACAAAAAGTAAAAAAGGTTGTTGAATTTTAGATGATTGAAATTAAACAACTGTTTTTTTTAAATGTTGGATTGTTGAAGGCGTAGTTATAAACTTTTGGAAATGCACGTCAATCTACAAAGAGGCTCTTCGGAAGGAGCTCATATAAATCAAGTATAAATCAGCCTTATAAGTTTTAATTAAGTGGGTTTTAATAATTGTTCTTCCATGCTGGTGGAGCAGTGGTTTATAATGAAATTAATTTGCCATTGTACTACTCTTAACCACTAGGAGCATATTATAGCGCTGGATTTAAGTCTGGATAACTGGGACGTTTTGGCCTATCAGGATTGGGGGTTAAAATCCAGGCTCTTCTACACAAGCCCTGCTTTAGGACTGTACGATGGCTGATCCGGTGTTCTGATATGTGAAGAAATAATTTCCTTGTACTATATATATGTGTATATGTCCAATGACAAAGTAATTCTGTACCAATCTGCTATAAAAAAGAGGATGGATATCCATCAGGAAGCTTATCTTTATAAAAACTACTCTAAATCATTAATGCTGATTAAAACCCCTAACGGGAGCATTGACATTTTACTTAATATTTAGTTCTTTTGTATTTTTCCTACTGCAGGAAATTGACGGCAAGTCTCTCTTGCTTATGACGCGCAATGACGTACTGACCGGACTTTCTATAAAACTGGGCCCTGCACTGAAGATTTACGAATTCCATGTGAAGCCACTTCAGACGCAACATTTAAAAAGCAACGCCTCATAGCATTGAGGACATCCAGCAGCTCAGAAGACAATCACGCCATGGAAGCGCAGGGTAATCGGAGACTAAAGATAGGACCGAGTCCACGCATGTATTTGACATGTGTCCTTTATGGAGAAAAAAAAGACTTCAATGTGAATTTCTTTTTCAGTTTGATTTGTGTTTGATTGCATTTGACTTGTGTTTGGACAAAAGTTTAACAAAAGATCCTTTTCAAACTTGTATAGATGTGAAAATAGTCAATATGGTTTGACATTTTTAAGCTTTTACTGTAAGAGATCAATCGCAAGAGACTGGCACCCTGATTGTGAACACTACTATGGAAGGTCTTGTCAGGTAAGACATGCTTAACATTTTTAAAGCATTTATGAAAATGAATTGTGTTATCGAGCTGTACATTGAGCGAATATGTTGGGGTGATTATTTATTTGGCTTTTGCTTTTGCTTTTCATGAGAATTTGAAAATGCCCAAAAGGAACCCAAGTTGGGTTATGAAAAAATTGAGCTGTAGTTATGTTTTATTTGCATATACTAGCATATCAACTGGTAGCTATTTTTATGTTTGGTTTTACATTATTCTCACTCATGTTGTAGATATTTAGTAGGGATGTAATGATGCTCTCTGTTCATGATGCGATACGATTCACAATACTGCAATACTAAAAATTAAAGAGATATTGTTTCTTTTTTTATCACTTTAGTAAATAAATAAAGTATATTGTAAATTATTCTTTTCTTAAACAATGGATACTCTTATTTTTGAGGTAGGCCTAAATACCCACATTTCACACTTTTGCAAAATCTATATATTTTACACCTTTGCTGTTTAAAGTAAATATAGATTCATCTGAAATGAATCACCAATAAGTAAAGTGATTCCTATCGGTCTTGGTGAATCCTTACATTTCTATTATTTAGAAGTGTATAACCATGTAGTAGTGACTTTGGGGGGAGTAGTCGGGGATTCTACGATTCTAAGATCTTCTACGAAATCCATGATAATGTGAAATTTTGTAATGGCGAGTGCTTCATGTGTACGAAAGTGTTGCCAGACCAATAAGTACAATGGGAATTCTTTACTTACTTTGTTGTGTTTTGATGAAAGACCCTATTCCAGATTTTCAGTGGGCCCAAGGTACACAGAAACACCCTGGACCGGACGCTGGTCCATCGCAAGGCAGGCACACCAACACTCAAACACATTGGCTTAGAAATTGGAATACACAGCTGTGCTTTTTGTAATCAACACACATTTATACACAGTAGGGGCAGCCTTGGCTAAAGTGCTGCACTTCGTGACTCAGAATTGAACCGGCAACTTTCCGATCACTAGTCGTCCTCTAATCACCAAGCTCCGGGATCCTCCATGCCTACACACATTTTTATATTTTGGTTGGAAACTGTGTGTGATTGTAACATGTTGTGTGGATTTAGTGTTGTCTGATTACCGACTTTTTTTGACCACTCTAAGATGCTTTAAGGCAGGGGTGTCAAACCGATCCTCAAAGGGCCAGTGTGGCTGCGGGTTTTTATTCCAACCGGATCAGAACACACCTGATTTCACTAGTTTAATTAGCTGGTCTCAGTTAACCAGCTCAACATGTGACCCCCTGGGTTGGTTGGAATAAAAACCAGAAGCCACACCGGCCCTTCGTGGATCTGGTTTGACACCCCTGCTTTAAGGGGAAGAAACATTTGACCAAAAACGTTTTTGCTGATGGCATTAATGCAATGCTTGGAACGACACATTGGTAGTGTTAAAACGGTTTGAAGAACGATCGGTTCCAAGTATATTCCATGCTTGATACATTTTTTTTTTAAATTGAATTTATTAAGTAATTAAAAATTACATGTAAAAATTAAGTAATTAAAAATTACATTACAAAACTTGATGTATTTTCCATTTCCCCAGCACTTCCATTAAATGGTAGACCCCAACAATTTGATTGACTTACTGACATGGGATACATATTAGCAGTAATTTGTGCAGTGCAAAAGTAATTTCTTCATCGCCATATCACTGAAACTACTGTACCCAAGCCCAGACACCCACTTTGGTAACAACTTGTTTAACAGCTTTTACATTACCCTTAAATCTATCAGTGTATAGCGAAGAACATGGTATGTTGACGCCGATTAAATAAGCATAAATGGTATTTTTTAGGTGTCAGTCAAATTAGTTCAGTGTACCAGGCTACTTCACATCAAGGTGCTAAATTTTTATCACAGCTAGTTCAGAACTGTAAAAGATGGAAGTGAACTCACCTTTTATTTTATTTATTAAACCAGATATTTATTATAACCGAGTATTTTTGTGGCAGCAGCTGCTTTAAAACCCAAATTTCAAAGTTCAGGTTCTCATTTATGAATTTGTATTTATTTTATTAACTCACATTGATTCAACAAAAAATATATGTAAATTTGATTTTTTTTTCTTTGTTTGTTTGTTTGTTTTTTTGCATTTGATTAAAGACTTGGTTTATTCACTTGTCAGTGGTCGTCTGCTTTTTTTTTAATTATTCACAGCTTAGATCTGGTCTTCCTGCATACGGTTCCCGTAATATTTCCAGATGGATTGTCAAGAGGCAGCAGAACCTGGAACAAACATAAAAACCTTCAATCATTTTAAAATTAAAGCTGTAACAATGTTTACTAAATGAAACTCTGACACATTTATCTCCCATCTTTTCAGAGAGCAAAAAGACTTTAAAGTACATTTTGGTCATTGGCTGACACTAAATTACATTGTCGTATAACTAGCCAGCAGTGATATACACTGACTGTTAAATAACTAGCCAGTAGTGATATAAACTAGCCAGTAATGATATACAGTGTACAAAGTTGATGAGGATCAAACAAGGGCCAACTGCTGGATGACTGGATCTTCAACATGTTCTAATGTATGGGGTTCTCCTGGTTTGCAAAAGTCATATCTACCAAAATTGATCCAAGGAAGGTACAGTTATAAACCAGTGAGCATGGGGAGCAAAGTTTGGCCCACGTGGTCTGATCTAACATATTGTTGAAAAGAAGTTCTGATTAAAATTAACAATACACATCATCGTTATTTGTGTATAGTGCAGCAACAATGAAAAAACAATGTTAGGAAGGTGCTCATATGCTAATTTAATGCCTGATGGGTATTTATGTACCTTGTGTTTACAGTGTTTTGTTAAAATGAAAAAAAAAACTTTACTTTTTGCAAACAATTTGGGGAGATGAGGGGTTTTATCTAAGCTAAAATGTAACTTGATACAAACTAGGGAGTATAAACATTAATGTAAGAATGTTGACTGGTTTTTATGGCAGTGATCTTTACAAAACTGTCTAATAGTAACATTTATCAACATGTTAAATCAAATTCAGCTCAGCTAATGTAATTATATTTTAAGAACATTTCTAAAATGTTACGTTTTAGTTGTGGGAACGTTATTTTGTTCAGTTTTCGTAACAATCTCAGAACTTTCTTGTCGTAAAGTTCAAATGTTTCAAAAACATTACGTGAACCTTGTTGAATTTAAGATTTTAGGAATGTTGTATTGGAATATTTTAGAGCAATTTAAAAAGATTTCTTCTGAATGTTCAAATCTAGTTCTAATTCAAAATGTTTTTAAAATGTTCTTTCAATGTTGTTGCCCAGTTTTTTTTTTTTACAAATGTTACAGGTCACGTTTACAGAACGTTCTACTAACCCAATCGTGATGGGTAGTAAAACTTTACATAACGTTCCTGAAAATAGTGGGAACGTTTTCATTTTGCTCAGATAAACTTAGCATTAGCTTACAGTCCTAATAAAGACGCCACTAAATGCAGTACGTGAAAGCAGGAAGTAGGAAGAAATCCAATGATCCACTGTAAATACTTCTTATACTATTCTGAGTTCACAAAAACAATCTTCATTTCAACCACGGGGTGGCACTACAACCTAATTTGATAAACTGGATTTACGTCAACAGTGGGGAAAACAGTTTTATACTAAATAACGTTGGCATTGTTATTCAGTTTAAAAGGTGGTTTGTTTTGATACCCCCCCCCCCCACACACACACACACAACGTAATATCACAATCATATTTTAAAATAATGTCAAATTACTGCCCAACGATCAGAGTTTGTAGTTTTGTTTTGCAGACCAAGTTCGAATGCTAGCTAGTAGCTACGTGTGGAAGTATCGAGCCCAATGTTGGTATTGATATTGATCGATCAAAGTATGATAAGATCGACAATTTATTTTCAGTTTCTCTATTGTACTGCAGCTGTTTTAATTAATTGCAATTATTGTAATAATTGTGATGTTAATACCACTTCTACTTTTTCTATATTGATGCTATTCTACAGGAGAGATACCATTCAAAAATGTATAGTACTCGCATAGATGCATAGATAAAATAAATATTGTATTCTATTTAAATATATAAATTACTTTGTTTATACAGGCAAACTTACTATGACTTATTTGACATTAGTCTAAGATACTGGCCTAGTAATCAAAAGCTTGCCTTTTGCCAAAAGCTTTTTAGACTCAAAGACAACAACGATTGTCACTGTTGGGCTCCTGAGCAAGGCTCATTTAATTCTTTTTGTGCTTAGACGGTACGCTGGCACAATATTGTAAGTTACTTTAAATGAAAGAGTATTTTTGTGCTTTAAATGTAAATGTAATAGTGTTAGCACTACTGGCCATCAGTATTA